>CM053163.1:18917500-19042500 GCA_028571685.1 Heterohyrax brucei
TGAGTTTCCTATTTCATAAATCCTAATCTCTGCCTGTGGTTAATAGGGCAAGATTGGGTTATTTTAAAGAAGATTAGGAAGGGGCTGTCACACACTTACTAAGGTCCCCTGCCTCATCCAATGTAAAGGGGGTTTGCTGGGGTGTGGCTTGCACCACCTTTTCTCCTATGTGAGATAACAGGGAAGAGAAGTGGGCAGAGAGTGGGGGACCTCATGCCACCAAGACAGCAGTGCTGGCAGCAGACTGCTTCCTTTGGACCAGAGGTTCCTGTGCTGAGATGCTTCCAAACCAAGGGAAGATCGATGACAAGGACCTTACTTCTGAGCTAACTGAGAAAGAAAGCCATTACCGGGAGGTGATGCCCTGAATTTGGGCTTGGACCTACTAGACTGTGACAGAATAAGCTTCTCTTTGGTAAAACTATCGACTCGTGGTATTTCCAGTATCGCAGCACTAGATGACTAAGACGCTCGCTTACAGTGACATGGGTTTAGTACACTGTGAGTCAGGGATGCAAAGCTAGACAGGCGAGCTCAATAACTTTCCTGAATCTGTAAGCTTGGCTTCTCCTTCCCCAGTGTTCCCTGAGCACTTTGTATACACCCGCATTCTATCACTTATTTTAACACTTTTAAAACCAAGCGGGTGGTTCACGGTTGGCAGTTAGAATGCACTCAGCAGCTCCAAGTGAGGAAAACCTGGACAAAGAGACACAAATTCATTGCCATCGAGTCCATTCCAGCCCACAGCTACGTTATAGGGCAGAACATGAGAATCAGACAACTGTCACAGAGGCAGATTGTCAAATCGTTTTCCCACCGGGTAGCTGGTGGGTTCAAACCACCCAGCTTTCAGTTAGCATCTGAGTGCTTAACCACTGCACCACCATGGCTCTTTTCCATAGAAATTACAGTTTAGAAAATCCTATACGGCAGTTCTGCTCTGTCACATGGTGTCACCATGAGTGGGAATCAACTCAATGGCACACAACAGCGCAATGGGTCTATTGGCTGACTGTAGATTTGATGATGGCAGTCTTGAGGGTAAAGATCCTACGTTTGGAATCCAAACCCTCCTGCATCTTGAGCCACCCTATATAGAGTACAACTACCCCAAATAGTTTCTAAGGCTATAATTCCTTATAGAAGCAAATTGCCTCATCCTTCTCCCATGGAACAGCTGGTGGGTTGGAACTACTGACCTTTTGGTTAATAGCTGACCACCTGACCACTGTACCACCTGGACTTCTATTTTGGATCAGTGCCTGACACAAAGTAGTTGCACACAAGTTTCTGGAACAAAGACACCAGGAAATCACACTAGGGCATTATGCCATGTAAATACTTCCTTGACAAAAGCAACTTGCTCAGCAGAACCTGGTCCTCTCTGGGCACATTCTGACGGCCAGAGAAGAGTGAGAGTGGGACTTCCCGTCTTTACACCCCCAGGTCCCAGAAAGACACTCCATTCTTTTCCCATTTGGTCTGACCTTGCACTACCAGGTCTGAGGACATCTTCAATCTGACAGCGTCCCCAAGTGCTGGGTAGTGTGACCCCATGCCATTGTAGCTGCTGAAGCTCTCTGCATGTTGGCCAATGATTAATGGGGTGAAGAAGGGTTTACAGACTTCTAAGAGCAGACCTAGTTGTAGCTTAACACATTTGTTGCACTTTCTGTAGGAAAAGTGACAACATTTTCATTCATGTTCTCTTAAATAATGCCTGTTTTTCTCCACATCAAGTTCAAATAAGAAAACAAATTTAAATCACCCAGAATCTCTCTATTCAGAGATAATAACAGATAATATGGAAAAAAATTAAATTAGTACACCCTCACTCTTACAATATAAAAATGCATAAGAGTCTAAAGTATAATCTAAAAAAGTACCAAATCTGCTTCTCCAGAGTTAACTACTGTGTCTAAAACCTGCAAAAGCTGGAACTTCAGAAGACAGAAGACTGTCAGGGAAAGAAAATCAAATGTTTTCCACCAAGATGAACGATGGAAAGTCTGTAAGCCTTCATCCTGCCAAACACAAAAAACTTGAGACCCAGAGAAGAAAGACAGTGGCGTCGAGGTCTGACACTCACAGGCATCACTGTGCTACTTCTTGGTTATAGTTTTATCAGTTATTATTATTATTATTATAAAGTAACTTTTTACAAAAAGGACAAAAATCTCTACAATAGTAATGGGAACAAAAAGATTCCACAAAATACACTAAGATCAATTTTTTCCAGCAGAAAAATCCCAGTTTTGTTTTTACAGATGGATGAAGTAATGTTTGGAGGGTGGGCTTTGTTACTATAATTATACAAATCCTCTCATATAGTTAGTAAAGATAATGATATTGATGAGGCCTTTCCCAATGCTTTATCAGCATTGTTTGATTACCTATACAGTACCTGTGTTTTATAAATGGTCAAAATAATACAGCTGAGAATGAGGTTTGAACCTGCCTTTGTAAGTTAATGGCTTAGCTAAGTAAAGAAACCTGAAGTCTTAGGTTCCTATCTCTGGCCTCTGTTTCAATTTTCCTCATGATTGAGGACCTGACAGTTATGTGTCACCACAAGTGACAGTTTGGATAAATAAATAGTATGTGTGAAGTGATTTTCTTTAGCCTCCAAGGTTAAATAAAGTTCAAGGTGAAGCTGGAGAGTTTGCCTAGCAATACAGACTTAGTTGTGTCTACATTCGAGACTACAGGCTTTGTGACTGATTTCTTTAAGTAGGATTTACATAAACTTTCTTACAAAGATCAGCTACCGGGCTGGCCTTGGAAAAGCAGTCTTCTTACTTCCAGGAGAAGCTGCTTACATTTGCAAAACAGGTTGACAAGGTTAACATTTGATATGAATTCTCCACTTGCCAACCTTCACCAGGGGTAGAGATATGGACTCCACACACAATACCGAGTTTAAGTTAGTAAACTAGGTTTTTCCCATAAATTCTTAATTATAAAATATTTAACGTGTATAAAATAACATGTTGCATGTACATGATTTTAAAATAAGCGGAAAATACAGAAGCTTTGGGAATATACTGTTTATGCGTAAGCGATGTAATATTTTAAATTACCGATACAGATCTCTGACTCCGCACCACTTCTTTAGAACATGTCTTATGGAGACAGAAGATACCTATCTCAGTATAAAAAAATGTAACTTTAGTAACCACTCAACTTCTAAATTCATTTTTCAAATAAGTAAGTTAAGTACTCCTACAGTTTCATGTAGATAAGCTGGAAAATGAATAAGGAAGATTGAAGAAGAGTTGATGCCTTTGAATTATAGTGGTTGTGAAGAACATTGAATGTACCATGGACTGCAAGAAGAGGAAACAAATCTGTCTTGGAAGAAATACAGCTAGAATGTTCCCTAGGAGCAAAGATGGCAAGGCTGTGTCTCATGTACTTTGGATATTTTATCAGGAGGAATTAGTCTTTTGAAAAGGACATTATACTTGGAAAAACAGAGGGTCGGTGAAAAAGAGGAAGACCCTTAATGAGATGGATTGACGCTGTGGCTGCAGCGGTGGGCTGAAGTGTGGCAACGATTGTGAGGGAGACGTAGGACCAGGCAGTATGTCATTCTGTCGCACACAGGGTTGCTATGACTTGGAACCAACTTTACAACACCTAGGAACAACACAACAGGTAAACTGAATGTTTTTTCTTGATTGGCCACTAACAGCCTATTGGGATTCCTCAAGAAGCCTAGAAAAGGTGCTCAGTGAAGTTTTAGAGGCTACAAGAAAATTAGAAATCTGTTTACTGATTCATCTTTATCCTTAAAACAGACTACATTGATCCATCATCCAGCCAGGAGACAGAAATAACATCAGGTATCTTAAGAGGGGAAGGAATCGCTCATCAGGCATTGGAAAACTGGAAATGTAGGAAGGGAACAGGAAGGCGTCATGGGCTAGTAGTAACTGTAACAAGCAGATGCCATTCCTAGGATTGGAGTGTTAAAAAAAAAAAAAAAGAGGCTGCAATTGTTACAACTTCAAAGCTTGTTGGATTGACACAGTGCCTGCAAAAATGGGCTCAAACACAGCAGGACTGTCAGGATGGTACAGGACCTGGCCATGCTTAACAATCGTGCAAAGTAGCTGAAAAGTATTTGACATGAGTTCTCTCTCTCTCTCATTTCTAGCCTAACTTTTTCACTCCAAAGAGGATTTGTGTTAGTTTTCAATGAAGGCACATACTAAATAAAACATTTGAAACAAAAAATGGTTTAAAATAGGTAAAATAAAGATTCCATACCATTCAGGGAAGTGTTTACAAAACTTGTGTGGCAATTCAAGAAGTGTACTTTATATTACGATTTGCTAGACATGTACATATATAACCAAAAAAAGCTTCATGAAGAAATCCTTATCCTTGGTATGTATAATGAACTCATGCTTTCTATTCTGCTTTATTTTATTTTATTCTACTTTATTTAAATTTTAAAAGGCTGATAGCAACTTACTGAATTGATTACATAAATTATTAATCGGTTGCAATGGACCATTTCAGAAACAATGATTTAGAGGAAAGGGAATAGCCAATGTTATGGAAAAGTTAGGGTTCTTTTTCATATCAAAAGTACCTTTCACATATTTTATTTAACCCTTACCACAGCCCTATGAAGTGAGTAAACAGTAATCACCTGCCATCAAGTTGATCCTGACTCATTGTGACCTTGACTCACGGCACCCACTTGTGTCACCGTAGAACCATGCTGCAAATCACTGAGTTTTTAGAAGACAAGTCTTTCTTCTAAGGCACCTTTGGGTGGGCTTGAACCTCTCTAGCCCTTTGGTTACTAGCCTAGCACATTAATCATTTGCACCACTGAGGGACTCCATGAGGTGAGTCTTGTCCCCAATTTACTAATGAGTTTTGTCCCCAGTTTACTAATGAGAAAGCAGATGCTAAAGATACAAAGTTACTTGTCCCAGTTCACAAGAGTGATGAGTCGGGAACACAGAACTTGAAGCCAGATTTCCTACTGAAAATTCTCAGCCTTCCTCAAAGTACTATGCTAGGATGAGACACAGAGCAGAGTCCTGATTGAATACTAACTTTTGCTCTGGGCTGTCTGATTGGCAAAGCAAACAATGGCTTGTATAATGCTTACTGTGGGAAGAAAGCAAGCGCACAAGTTTGTCTGAACAAACTTCCTTCTAACACTAGATTCCAGGAGGCAGGCTTGACACATAGACTATTGTGTAACAATGAGAATTATTTTCATCTGTGGTTTTACAGAAAATACCAAGCTGTGATGGCCATTTTTTTTTTTTTAATATGAACCTTGGAGACAGTGCCAGAGACTGATGGCCAGTGTTTTCCTGCGACCAAGTCTGGTTCATGAGGTACCAGCAGGAGTAGTGTGTACAACTTCACTTAAGTGTAATTGAAGTGAAAAGGATTGTGTTTATTTCCTACAGCTGTGATAAGACATTACCATAAAATGTAGCAGCTTATGTAGATACCAAGAACTATAGGGTTGCTATGAGTCAGAATCAACTCAACGGCAGTAGGTTGGGTTAAGCAGTTTCCTAATTACAACCCAAGTTTTGAAGGTCAGAGTAGCAGGGGCAGGAGTCAGGGGACCATGCTTTTGGGCAACATCTAGGTCAGTGGGCATAAATAACTTTTTTTAAAATAGAAAGTGGTCTGCATCCCAGTTTGGTGAGTGTCCTCTGGGGTCTTAAATACTAGCAAGCTGCCATCTAAGGAGCATCAACTGGTCTCAATTCAGCAGAACAGAGGAGAATGACAGGAGAATGTGAGCCTCGTAGACAGAGGGGGTCCAATGATATGAGGACTACACTAGCATGAGACTAGAAGAACTAGATGGTGTCCGGCTACCACCAAAGAATGTCTGCCTTAATAGGTAACACAACATAGACTGCCCGACGTAGCAGGAGAAAAATGGGTGTGCAGATCTAGAATTCTGCCAAACTTGATGGTCTGACATGCTGGAGGGTCACTCCAGAGCGTGGCTCCTGGTCTTGCTTCTAGCCCAGAGCTGAAACCAGAACCAAAGATAATGCTTCAGACAAAAATTGGACTGGACTGTAAGACGTGAGACTGTCAGAGTGGTTCTCCTGTGAGGAGATGAAGAGGAAGACACAGGAGTTGCTTGAATGAATGTGAAAATTAGAGTGGAAAGAAGGAGTGTGCTGTCATAGGGTTAGAAGAGCAGACAGAGCTGCACAGAGACGTGTGTATGGGGCTTTATTTGGCAAATTGCCTTTGACTGTACACTTTCATTTAATCTCAATAAAATATAATATCAAAAGTACTTTTCACATATTTCATTTAATCCTTGCCACAGCCATATGAAGTGGGTAAACAGTAAGCACCTGCCATCATCTCACAGTTTGTATGGGTCAAAAGTCCTGATTTCTCTGCTCTGGGTTTTACAAGGTCAAAATTAAGTTAGTGGTTGGGCTCTTCGGCTTGACTTTTACAGAAAGGATCTGGAAAGCATCCACTTACTAGCTCATTCTGGTTTTGGCAAAATCGAGTTCCTTGTGATGGCAAAGGTGAAGTCCCTGCTTTGTTGGCTCTTGCCTGACATCTCAGAGCCAGCAATCACTCCTGCAATTGTGCCCTCATACTTGGAATCTCTCCAGCTTTCCCTTCTGAGCACTCGTTCTGATTCCAGTTAGAGAAACCTCTGTTTCTTCAGGTTTGTGGGGTTAGATTGGGTCCATTAGGGTAATCTCCGTATTTTGTGGTCCCTAGCCTAACTATGGAAACCACGGTGGCTTGTCGGTTAAATACGGCAGCTGTTAACCTAAAGGTCAGAAGTTTGAATCCACCAGGTGCTTCTTGGAAACTGTGGCACAGTTCTACTCTGTCCTACAAAAGAGAAAGAAAGAAAACTGCCACTGAGTTGATTCTGACTCACAGCAGCTGTATAATTCAGAGCAGAACTGTCCTATAGAGTTTCCAAGGTGCAGCTGGTAGATCTGAACTGCTAACATTAGCAGATACAGCACTTAATCCCTACACTACCAGGGTTTCCACTGGGAGACTCTACATCAGAATCAACTTCACAGCAGCAGGTTTTGTTTTTTTAACCTAATTATAAGGAGCTCTCCTGGTTCAACTGTTAAGTGCTTAGCTGCCACCTGAAAAGTTAGTTGTTCAAACCCACCCAGGAGCTCTGAGGGAGAAAGACCCGGTGTTCTGTTCCTATAAAGATTACAACCTAGAAAACCCTATGGGGCACTTCCATCTAGTCACATGGAGTTTCTATGAGTCAATAAATGACTCAAGGACTCCTAGCAACAATAACCTGTTGCATCTGTAAAATTTTATTTACCATGTAATGAGACATATTCAAAAATTTCAGAGTTTGGAGGGTGGACGTCTTTCAGGACTGCAATTCTGCCTAATAAAAGGGGCTTACCTTTCTTTCTTGTTTCTTCCTTCCTGCTGCCCGGGAAATGTGCCTAGCAGTTGGTGCACCACCTTGGATTGTTGAGAATAAGTGTCACAACTTAGGGATAAAATCAAAACCAAACCCACCGCCATCAAGTCAATTCTTACTTGTAGCGACCTTACAGGTCAGAGTAGAATTGCCCCTATAGAGATTTCAAGGAGCACCTGGCAGATTTGAACTAATGACTTTTTGGTTAGCAGACCCAGCACTTAACTGCTACACCACCATGGAAGTGCAAGAGGAGCCTGGGTCCCAGACAGCACTGGAGCAAGCAGTGCAGTGCTGCGTTACCTAACCTTCAGACTTACATGTAGGAGGAAAATTGTCTTCACTCCTGAACCATGATTATTTGGGGTTTCTGTGGGTCCTGTTGTTGCTGGAAGGTACTATTGAGTCAGTTCCAACTCCAGGTACAACAGAACAGAACACTGCCTACACTTAGGCTGTCCTCACAATCCTTGTTATGTTTGAGGCCATCGTTGTGGCCACTGTGTCTACACATCTCATTGAGGCTTTTCCTCTTTTTTTTGCTGATCTTGTACTTTACCAAGCATGATGATCTTCTCCAGGGATTGGATCCTACTGATGACACATTCAAAGTGTATGAGATGAAGTTCCACCATCTTTGCTTCTGTTGAGCATTCTGATTGACTTCTTCCAAAGCAAATCTGTTTGTTCTGGAAGATCATTGTTGCTAGGTGTTGTCAAGTTGGTTCTTACTCATAGTGACACTATGCAAAATAGAAGGAAACGTTGCCTGGTCCTGTACCAGCCTTGTGATCACTGCTACACTTGAGTCCATTGCTGCAGTCACTCTGTCAGTCTATCTCCTTGAAGGTCATCCTCTTTTTCATGGACTCTCCACTTGACGAAGCATAATGTCCTCCTCCAGGGACTGGTTCTTCTTGATAACATGTCCAAAGTATGTGAGACTAATTCTCACCATCCTCACTTTCTGGCAGTCCATGGTATATTCAGTAGTCTTCTTCTGTTAGTCATAGCCAAAGCTAATCAATACCATAACATTTTATGGGAATGACTTATGAAAACCCGAAACCACCGCCATCGAGTTGATTTTAACTCATACCAACCCTATGACTTATGAAGAGAGGTCTTAAAACAATCTTCTATTCTTGGGAGCTGACTCATTGCTGTCTAGTTGTTTCTCACTCATAGCACCCCTACAGGATGGAGTAGAACTACCTCATAGGGTTTCCAGGGCTGTATTCTTTATGGAAGCAGACTGCCACATATTTCTGCCACAGGACAACTGGTGGGTTAGAGACACCAGCCTTCAAATTATCAACTGAGTGCTTAACTGCGGTGCAGCCAGGCCTCCTTTCTGGGGAGCCTAGGAATGCCTAAGCAAATTCTGTTTCATAAACAGACTCCCTATCTGCAATCATCAGACTATCCCTAAAATCAACTCGATGGCAGTGGGTTTGGGCTTTCGTAAGTCATTCCCATAGAATGTTACGGTATTGATTAGCTTTGGCTATGACTAACAGAAGAAGACTACTGAATATACCATGGACTGCCAGAAAGTGAGGATGGTGAGAATTAGTCTGACATACTTTGGACATGTTATCAATTAGTTTAAATACACAAGGAACGATAACTTTGTGAACCCACCTTAGAAAAAGGGCTACATATCCTGTTGCTGTGTATCACTATGGTCACCTTTGAAGTACCCCTCTTGGGAAGCTATGCACCAACACCAGAGCCTAGTCCACCAAAGCAATCTTGGAACTCTTTCTGGAATGGCCATTGTGCACAGTGGCACAGTGGTAAGTTTGCAAACTTAATAGTCTAGTTGTCAGTGAGAGTTTTTAACCACTAAACAAATAGCTGTATTGGAACACTCTCCAGATTCACCTAATCTGGCCCTCAATGACTTTTTTCTTTACCTGAAAATAAATATTGAAAGAAAGACATTTTGAAGACATTCAGGACATCAATGGTAATACAAGGACAGCTCTGATGGCCTTTCCAGAAAAAGAATTCCACAATTGCTTTGAAGGGTGGAGTAGGTACTGGCATTAGTGCATAGCTTCCCAAGGGGAGTACTTTGAAGGTGACCATAGTGATATTCAGCAGTGAGGTATGGAGCACTTTTTCTAGGATGAATTTGCAGACTTAACTGGCAGACCCTATATATGCCTCACACATAAAGCTGGTTGAACTTCAGCACCAGTTTGTCTGGAGAGTGGCTTTGTGGCTGGCTTTGGCACATGTGTTTTGTAAGGTGGGTGGGTTATTTTCGCTTATGGCTTGTCACTACCACTGTCACTGTGAGAAGGCAGTCTTTTGGATGAGCCAGATGCCCACGGTTGTCATCAGTCCTCTCCTTGCTGGCATCTTTGACCTCAGAACAGTCCCTCCCCTCCCCCCACTGAGACCTACTGTTTGTTAGGTGGGTTACAAAGATACAATTCTGGACCTACCACTACCTTCAGCAAGTCAGGAGGGCATGATGCAAAAAGAGGCAACTGGTCACATGAAGAGCTCGGCTGTTAACCAAGAGGTCAGCGGTTTGAATCCTAAGCTGCTCCTTGGAAACCCTATGGGGTGGTTCTCCTCTGTCCTATATAGGCACCATGATATGGAATCAACTTGACAGCAATTGTTTTGCTTTAGTCACATAGGCCGGGGGACATGGTAGCAAGGAGTGAAAGCTTTCCCTGTCCCCTAGCTATGATAGCAATGAGGCACAAATGACATTAAGCCTATAGCTCATCACAGTAGACCTACCTGACCAGGGAGGGGCCAGCAGTAGATAGGTTCCTGTTGTCCCTCAGCTAAGATGCCAGATGTGAGGGAGACATGGAAGGGTCTATAGCCCCTTGGACAGTTTCCAGAAGTCAGGGAGAGTGCAGGATCATGTAACTGTCCTGTAACTTCAAGGAGGGTGTGTGTAGAAAAGTTGGCATCTCTGCCTGGGAAGCTCTAGAGCCAGAGGGACCATATTCACCTGTTGTCTATGGTGCACTTCTTACTGTCAGTAATAAAAGCTACTTTCCACGTGCTGACACATATTCACTGTCTGATAGAATGGGCTAGAAATGGAGCAGTCCAATTAGTTGCTGATGTCCTCTTTTCTAATAGACTTCCGGTGACCTGGGAAGCAGGCCCAACCTAGATCACACGGCATATTTGCTGCATTGCATCTCAGATTTGGTGTAGCGCAGCAGGGTGTGGTGACATAGTCACTTGGTGACTGTGCAGCCCGGCCACTATCTTGTGAAGACTCAGGATAAGACCTAACTGCTTTTATCAGTCAGGAGGGGAAAGAGACACACAAGGACTGGCAATTAAATTTGCGAACTCATCCTAGAAAAAGTGTTACATACCTTATTGCTGAATATCACAACAGTAGCCTTAGAAGTACTCCTCTTGGGAAGCTAGGCACTGATGCCAGCATCTAGTCCACCCTTCAAAGCAATTTTGGAACTCTTTTTCTGGAACGACCATCAGAGCTGACATTGTATTACCCCTGATGTTCTCAATGTCATCAAAATGTCTTCCTGTCAAGGTTTCCTTTATCTCTGGGTAAAGGAAAAAGTGATTGGGGGCCAGATCAGGTGAGTAGAAAGGCTGTTCCAATACAGTTATTTGTTTACTGTCTAAAAGCTCCCTCACAGACTTGGCCACCACACCACTGTGTGCAATGGCCATTCCAGAGAGAGTTCAAAAATTGCTTTAAAGGGTGGACTAGGTGCTGGTGTTGGTGCATAGCTTCCTCAGGGGAGTACTAGGAAGGTGAACACAATGATATTCAGCAGTGAGGTATGTACCACTTAGAACAATTAAGTTTGCAGACTTAATTGTGGGACCTCGTATATCCAGTGGGTGTCACTGTGTGTCCCTTACAGAGCCACACTGAACAAGCGCAGTCCATTCTCCCGCCTGACAAGAAACAAAGATTCTTCATCTCTTTGAGGAACCATTTCCTGTCTTAAAGGACTCCACTCCCCCACAATACTCTTCACAAACATTATTTTATTTGGTCTTCATGACAGCCATGTGAGGGAGGTGTTCTCCCCAATTTACAGATGAACAACCAGATTCAAAGGTACTGAGTTATTCTCCATAGTTCAGCAGGGCCCAGAATTGGAAGCAAAATCCTGCCTAGAGTTTTGAGAAAGAGCACTTTTATCTTCCATGTTTGGTCAGGGGTCCTTCCTTTTCTCCTGTCACAGGTCTGGGGGCAGACTAGCATGAACCACGGCTTATACTTTACCCAAATCAATGTCTCCATGGAGAGGTCCAACATCTAGAAGAAAAGGGACATGCTCTACCTATTGCCTAGAAAATTCATTCTTTGACTTTGAATACAACTAAGCTATGTATTTATTTGGAAAACTTGGTGGCATAGTGGTTAATTGCTACACCTGCTAACGAAGAGGTCAGCAGTTCTAAGCCCACTTGGAAACTCTGTGGCACAGCTCTGCTTTGTCCTGCAGGGTTGCTAAGAGTTGGAATTGACTTGATGGCAACAGACTTGCTTTACGTATTTACTTATTGCAATAAAACCAATTGTATATTATTTTCAATGTTTTTTTTTTTAATTTCTGGAGATTATTTTGTATATTGTGCTGGGCTGGGTTTCTAAGAGCTACTGAAGCAGAGATAGCTCCAGGTATCACGTTGTTGCATATGCCTTTGAGTTGATTCGGACTAATGGAGACCCCACATGACAGAGTAAACAGTCTCATAGGGTTTTCTTGGCTGTAATTTTCATGGGAGCAGATCACGAGATCTATCTTCTTTGGGGAGGACTGGAGAGTTTCAACAGCTGTCTTTCAGAGAGCATCTGCATGCTTAACTCTCACGCTACCAGGGATCCCTGTGCTATCCTAGTATCAAATTGGCAAGACTTCCAGGCATATCTGGTTGTTGTTGTTTTTAGGTGTCGCCAAGCCAGTTCTGACTCGTAGTGACCCTACAGATCAGAATAGAAATACCCCATAGAGTTTCCAAGGAGCGCCTGGTGGATTTGAACCAGCAACACCACTATGTCACCAGGGTTTCCAGGCATATCTAGAAGGGTGAAAGTTTTGAAGTTTTGGGAACATGCGTACGTAAGAGGGAAACTCTGGTGGTGTAGTGGTGAAGTACTCTGACTGCTAACTAAACAGCTGACAGTTCAGATCTGCTAGGTTCTCACCAGAAGCTCTATGGCGCAGTTCTACTCTGGCTATAGAGTCGCTGAGTCAGAATCACCTTGATGGCAGTAGGTCTCAGTTTTTGGTTTACAAATAAGACAAATGGTTTTTCAAAACCTCTTTCCTCTGGAAATCAAGCTAACTGAGAATTGAGGAAAAGAATAGATAAAATTTATTCAAGTATTATAAATTACAGCAGAGGTGTTGTAGAATTTTCATATCTCATTAAAGTGATGGTTCTGCATACTCCATAACACACATTTAAAATACAGACAAGACTCTTGAATGCTGACAATGTGGTGTATTTTTGGATCTCTGTGTACTCTGGGTTTAGGAAAAGGCTTTGAGAAATTCAACTTGAAGTCGAATTATGAAACATGACTTTATGTTAGAGCTATCTGTTTTCAAAAGCCATGGTGTCTGGTTTATACAGAAAAGAAGATGCCTTCAAATTCATTTTATTAAAATAACGGGAATAGAGTTTTATCGTTCTCAGTTCATCTTAGAAACACGTAAGTGTAAAACCCACTGCTCCTGAGTCAGTCAATTCTGACTCATAACTACTCTATAGGTCACAGTAGGACTGCTCCATAGAGTTTCCAAGGAGGACCTGGTAGATTTGAACTGCTGACCTTCTGATTAGCAGGCATAGCACTAACCACTATACCACCAGGATATTCATGTAAGTACAGCATACCGAATATGACAACCTGGTGTTGATGGGTTATTGCCATGTAGCCCAAAAGATAGATGTCAACCAGTCACTTTGATCCTTAAAACAGCTGTCTGTAGTCTCTACTCACAGGGCTTGCCCTCCCTTCCTAACCACAGCTACTTGTAGGTCCATCTCCTCCCCGCAAGTCATACGTTGCTCTTGTTAGCCGCTCTGACTCACAGTGACCCCAGGCACAAGGGAACAGAACACTACCTGGTTCTGTGTCATCCCACAACCACTGGTCTACTCAGGTCCATTGCTTCGGTCACTGTGTATTTTGAGCACCCCAACTTAAGGGACCTATCTTTTGGCAGTCTATTGGACAACATACTGTTGTGATCCAAGGGTCTTTCACTGGCTTGTTTTCAGAGGCAGATCTCCAAGGTCTTTCTTCCTAGCCTGGCTTTTGTCTGTAAGTTCCACTGAAACCTGGGCACTGTGGGTGACCCCGTTGTTATCTGAAGTCCTAGTAGCGTAGCTTCCAGCATTACAGCAACACACAAGGCATCACAGCAGACAGACTGACAGATGTTTGAAACTGTGCATCCAAAACACAAAACAAAGCAGAAAAACCCGTTGCTATCCAGCTGATTCTGCCTCATGGTGACCCTATAGGATAGAATAGAACTGCCCCTATAGTTTCCAATGAGCACCTAGTGGATTCAAACTGCCAGTCTTTTTGAGTAGCTGTAGCACTAACCAAGACACCAAAGCTGTGCATCAAAAACTGAACCTGCGGCCTTTGAGCCCATTCCAATTCATGGTGACTGTACAGGAAACAGTAGAAGTGCCCCATAGAGCTTCTGTGGAGCAGTTAGTGGATTTGAACTGCCAGTCTTCTCATTAGCAGCTGTAGCTCTTAACCACGACAAAACTGTGTATCAGAGTAGCAAATCCTGCAGGTTGGTTGGTAGCTGAGAGACTGGGTCACTCTCTTTTACTTTGCAGAGAGGCCTTTCTGCTCCCTGCCACACTGACTCAGTTTCCCCTAAGATTCATTGACCCCCCTCCCATCCAGTTTCTCAGATTTGTGTCAGATTTGATTCAATGTCAACCCCAAAATTCCCTCTTCTGGTTCCTCGAACCATTCGATTTTCAGAAGGGCTGTGGATGAAGCTGTGGTAATCATGAAAGACCTTAGTTGCAAAAATGTTTTATTAGCAAAGAAAATAATTTCAAATTCCTAACAGCAGTACTTAATAATCAGCATCTATCAAAATTCCCACTAACCTTGTGTTCTTTTCTTCTAAAGACAGCTCTTCCTACCTTCAAAAACTGTGTCTACACCAAGAATTGAGATGGCTATCTGGACAGACAGTTTCCATCAGCAGCAATATCAGCAGATGCTTGGGAGGTGACTGTTTTGAATGGACAAAGGAGAATATATAGGAAGGTCCCTACTCCCTAGAGGCACATTGATCAATGTCACTATTGCCACCCTCACAAGCAATATACCAGACACATGCCCACAAACATACATAGTCCACACAAGCACGCCAAAACATACAAAGACAGAGTCTCACACTGAGACACACACCACCAGGCCTAAAGAGAGACATAGCCCTACCGGGGAGGACAGAGAATGAGAACGAATGGGGGTGAGAATATAAGAGGTGGCTGAGTCACCAACCTCAACGGCAGTGCCAAATTCAAATTGCCTTTGAACTTCAATCGGTGAACTGAATTAGCCACAGGTGGTCAAGAGAGGAGAGTCAAGAGGGAAATGGGGTCAAAATTAGTTTGCAAAATAAAAATAGCCCTTGCTGTTCAAAAGGAGGACTCCAAGGGAACTTGAATGAGCTCCGTTGGCTTGGCTAAATTCACTGATAATCAGTGAGACCGGAGGTGATCTAGCTTTTTAAAACTACGAGCTTCCAGATTAAGGACAACAAAGAGCTTTCAGACACAGCCTGGCGTGCAGTAGGGGCCCAATAAGTGCTGCTGACTGAGTTTAAGTACTGCACACATGCCAGCTCCAGAAGGAAAATGGCAAGTGAATTACAGACAGGAAGGCTGTTAAAAGCAATAGGCACAGGCTGAAGTCACCAGCTCTCAGATATTATTATTGTATGGCATAGATTTAGCCTTCAAGGTGACTTCTTCGAGAAAATATTGTTACCAAGCCTGCAGGAAGAAATGCAACATCCTGGAAGAAAAGGAGGCTTTTGGTTTGTTTCCCGTGCCTGAGTTTTGGTGCGACAGTTTACAGAGTCCCCAGTAAAGGCTCGGAATGGAAGAACTTCGGAGTAACTCAATAGCAGGCTAGGAGGTAGGTCCCCGCTTGGAAAGGAGGTGCTCTCCCTAGATCCTCTGCCCCAGCTCCTGCTCTCAGTGGCTTCCGACGGACAGTGTGAGAAGTGACAGAATCGAGCATCACCGGAGAAAGAGAGAAGTAAAACCAAAAACAGTTGCCGTGCAGCAGATTTCAACTGATGGTGACCGCATGTGGCATTCTCACGACTGCGGTCTTTTGGAGCACAGTGCCACGCTTTCTTGGGAGGTGCTTTTGGGTGGATCCACACCTCCAACTTTCAGGTTAGAAGCTGCCAGAGAGCCACCGAGGGATTCTATGGTGGTGGGTCGGTGGGACCGTGGGTGGGAGAGAGGGAGGGAAGGAGAGAGAGAGAGAACAGAAGAAAGAGAGACAGAAGGGAGGAAGGAAGGAAGGAGGGAGAGACAAAAAAGGAAAGGAGGGAAAGAAAGAGAAAGAAAAAATAAAGGAAAGAAACAGAAAGAGAAAGAGATGAGAGAGAGGCAGGGAGAGAGAGAAGGAAGGAAAGAAGGACGAGCTCCAGGAGGTGGTCGCAGCAGGTGGGCAGTGCCAGCAGAGCTGGGGTCTGTTTTAGCTCAAGCATCAGCACCCAGCTCCGCAGATCACGGACCTACCTCACTTCAGGCTCCAAGATTCGAGAGGAGTGCCGAGGTCTGTGGCTCCCAGCTCAAGGTTCCACGGGGAACAGGTTTGGAGGCGGTAGCTAGAACAGCCGCTGCGCCAAGCCGAACCGGGGTGTCCAGGAGCTCAGCATTAGCACGGCCACTTGGCACCCCCGATTCCGCCGGCCCCAAGAGCCTTGGCCAGCCACGGGGCTCTGGTTATAGTGTGAGAGTGCAGAAGGAGGCCATCGAGGGTCGTCTGGCTGCTCACCCCCCAGTAGCTCTCCTCAGCGCCTTCTCACCCGAGAGGCAGGCGTGCATGGGTGCGGGCTGGGCGCTGCCAGGGTTCGCTGGCGTCGACCAGTTGGCGAGGGTGGCCGTACAGAATTAGAAGTACACATGTCGAATTCCCGGTGGGTCGCTATCTAAGGGCCTGGCCCAAATGGTGGCGCCTGAGGAATTCAGGCAAGATCCCCCCACCCTATTCCACCCCACCATTCACAGCGCAGGAAGCTCATTTCTCGTTCTCTCTTCTAATCCTGTCTGGGCAGTCAGGTTTTGCTCTAGTCGGACTTGCGAGGTCTCCTTGAAAAACCAACCTCTGCGAGCAACAAGCACAGTTATCACCTCGGTCGTCCCCACCACGCATCATGGTGACTTTGTTCTAGGTCCAGGCCCAGCATCTCCAAAGACGAGCTCCTTGAAGCAGTATATTGATTCCATTTTATGGATGCGAGAACAGAGTTCAAGGCTTGGTCCAGAGCCACGCAGGGGCGGGGAGCGCAAGAATTTCAAGTCTGGGAAGGCCAAACTCTGAAGCGGCAGTAGCTCTCTGCGGGAGGCGCAAGCTCCTGCTGTCCCAGTTCTTCACTGGGACGGGATCACTGGCTGCTTGTCGCTTTCCACAACGCCAGCTAGACTGGCCAGGCTCTGGAGAGGTGGAGGCAGCATCCCAGGCCAAAGTCTGCCCTCCAATCTTCCCTTGCCCTAACACCGAAGTCGCGGCTCCGCAGTCAGCACGGGTGACATTGCAGACTGGAACCTCAGAGAGGACAGCAGGTGTGAAGAGTGGTCTTCGAAATCTTGGTGGCCTCCCAGGACCCACAGCAAATGATCAGCTGGACAAGTCTCCACCCCTCCACGAGTGGGCTGCTGATCTCCAGCAAGCCGTCTCTCCCACCCCTCTGCACCCCTCCCTGCCTGTTAAAGGGGACCACTCTTACCTACCTGGTCGTGGTTGCTGGTCACAGGAATATACTTAGGAAGAAGCCAAGCCAAGTGCCGTCGAGTCGGATCCGAAGAAAGGCGTTGCAAAACTAGGAAGCGCTCAGAAAAGGTCAGTAGCTTTGTCAGCAAGAGTCAGATCAGGAGCCACAGCCGTGAGATCCAGAGATGTTCAGATGCAGTAGGCTCCTGGCTGCTTTGGAAAATAATACAGTAACCAGAGCAAGCAACAAACAACCCAAATCCACTGCTGCCCAGTGAATTCCAGCTCACAGCCACCTTATAGGACAGAGTGGAGCTGTTCCATAGTTTCCAAACCTGGGAGCTTTACGGGTGCCCACTGACCCATCTCCCTCCCTGGGGTGCTCCTCATGGCACCTGTGGCTGGAAGTGCGTGTTCTCGCCTCTGTCCAAGGGGAGTTCAAATTGCTAAGGCAGCCAAGCTCTTAACCACTGCACCACCAGGGCTATCATAGTCACTAAAAATGATAGTTAATATTTGTGGAGGGATGATTATTTTCTGGAGACTGAGTTAAGCACTGTACATGTGTTCTTCCGTTGAAATTTCAAGACAACTTTCTGGGTATAGTATGCGTCTCAACTTTGCAGATGCAGAAACTGAGGCATGGAGACTGGATAATTTCATCAAGGTCATGAGCCTGTATTTGAGGGTCCCAGTTCAAACCCAGATTTTCCAGATTCCAGAGCCCAGGCGGGTGGGTGGGGGCATGGGTAGGGTATCGCCTCACCCATGAGCCCTCTCCCTGATGAGACAACTCTCGTTTCCGATCCACAGGGCCTTCTTCTCTTCCAGGGAGTCTCATGACTCAATTTCCTCTGTCAAGGAAACATATTGTGTTTCTCTACAAAGCAAAGTAGAAGCAGACCCCTGGGAATGAGTCTTTAGCCTGGGACACGGGAGCGCTCAGGAGGAGATGCCCATCGAGAGGCACAGGGAGGAAGCTTGCATGGTCCAAGGGGTCGAAAGCCACTAAGCTGGGACTTCTTTGACCCTAACCCAAGACACTCTTGGCCCTTGGGTTGTGAGAGTGGAAACTCATCCAAGGGAACAAGTCCTTAAAATGAGCCACAGAAAAGTTGCCTTGCCATGGACTGTCATTGTCCGAGGAAACAAGAGGTCTGGCTGGGCAGCATGGTTCCCTGTCCTTTGGTGGCTCTCTGCTTTGTGACCCTTCAGCGTTTGCCGCCCTGCCCTTCGAAGCCCCAGCGTCTCCCAGCTATACAACCTAAGACACTTAACTGAAGATGCAACCCTTAAATTAAAAAAGAAAAAGGAAAACCCATCCACCAGACGCTGGCCTGAACAGCAAAGCCAACTACACTTTTTAATTATCTGTTTCCCTTGGTTAGTCCAGAAGTATAAATGCTGATTTAATTCTAGAAAATGAAGAGGAGCCCTCGCACCACTGAAAAGATTAGAAACAAAATAAGTGGGATCAATTTTAATCACTTTCCATGTCATTCACATTTATTAAGTGTTTTCCACACACATCACCTGAACATAAGGCCTAGACTCTGGTACGAGGAACCAACCTGGAAACCACAAACCTGCTCACAAAGAGCTGTTAGATAAAACTTTAAATAAAACCACCAGTTTTCCAAACACCCCAACCACAGAGGCTTTGTAATTTCTAAAGACACCGCAATCGTCCTGGTTGTGTAAATATCCGCTTCCAAGCCTTGGTATCACTCCAGTAGCTCGAGATCAGGAACTAAAGCCACATCTGGAATAGAAAGCTCCAAACATCTTCGGTTTCCAGGGTCCCCTTTTCTCCCCCAAGCTGCCCAGCTTCCCCCTTCTCTTGGGAGCAGCAGAGGCCCATTGGGGCTTAGCCAGCTCTGCGGGGCTGCATCCACTTTGGAGTAAAGGTGTGAGATTGAAGGAGGTGACTTAGTGCAGTGTGTGATCACGCTAAAAGAATTTTCAAAAGAAAGGGGGGAAAGAAGGAGAGAGGGAGCAAGAGAAACAGAAATTATTGTCGCATTGATAATTATTGTATCACTGGATCTTTGAAACTGCCGTTGTTCCTTTCCAATTAGTTTTAAAAGAAAACTGGAATGTCGGGTCAGGAGGGCTGTTTATGGGCAGATTTAGGCACTCGATCCAGCTCGCCTGTCCCTTGTGTGTAGCAGTCCTTGGTGATGCCAGAGTCCCCATTTTTACAGTTTCCATTGTGGTTTGGAGAGTTGGTTTCTTTAAATAGGTCCCAGCGGTGGTTCCAGAGTGATGGTGGCAGAGAAGGACGTGGCTTCAGCAGCAAACGTCCGCCATTCCGACAATATCGCCAACTAAGTCCCCAGGTTTTTCAGAAAACACTTCTCTTTACCCCCACAGGTCGGCCAGCGTCTCCCCGAGGCTCTCTCGCTCCACTGGAGCGTTGGCCTGGGAGCACGGGTTCTCCTCTCCGGTCTGCAGTCGTTTCTGCAGCTCTTACCCGGGGGAGCGGCTAGGGAGGGTCGTCCACAGTGGGGTCCCAAGCCCGCCCCCCCTTGTTCTCGAGTGGTCACAGCCACCCAGTAGGGTTTTCTGTAGCTGCTCATCGGGGCTCCTGCGGCCGCCGGGGCGCGACGCTCGAGGGCTGAGGTGACGCGCTGAGTCCAGGAGGCAGGCGGCCCTCTCGGGAGGCTGCGGGGGCAGTGGGCGGCACAGCACCCCCGGGGGTCGGCGGCGGTGGCAGCGCCAGCAGCTCCTCACCAGACGTCACGGCGCAGTCCTGCTCAGGCTCGGCGCCCCCGCTGCCCCCGGTCGTCGTCCCCCCGCCGCGTTTCTTGTCCTCCTCCTTTTTCCACTTCATGCGACGGTTTTGGAACCAGATCTTGATGTGTCGCTCGGTTAAGTTCAGCATGACAGCCAGCTCGACCCGGCGAGGCCGCGAGATGTACTTGTTGAAGAGAAACTCCTTCTCCAGTTCCAGCAGCTGCGCGCGCGTGTAGGCAGTGCGTGTCCGCTTGTTCTCCTCCGGCTCCGTAGTGTAGGCGCCGCCTGCGGGCGACACAGCGAGTGAGAGTGGCCCATCCTGGCCCCTGGCCCCTCGTGCCCAACCCAGCTTTGCGCAGCACGACCCCTCAGTGCCAGACCCAAGGAGCCTTGGCCACCGAGCTCCAGGCCTCCCGCGTGGGCTCGTGCACCCTGGCCGCGGACTCAGAGAGGTTTCCCCGAGGACGCAAACCCGAAGCCCTTCCCTAGGACAGGGTGTTTCTGCTTGGGGGCCAAAGCTGCTCTGGCCATTTCCGGGAGCGAGCGGCTTTTGAATGAGTCCACTTAACCGATTCTTGGGCTGAAGCTGATTGAAACGCACACAATAGTGCTCTGTAAAACTACTCCATTCCAGAAAGGCAACTGCTGTTGTTAGGCGCCATCCAATCAATTCTGACTCACGGCGACCCCCCACCGCCCCCAAGGTACAAGAGTAGAACCGCCCACCTAGGAATTTTTAGGCTGTGGTCCTTCGGGAGCAGATCACCAGGCTTTCCTCCCACTTGGAGCCTCTGCGTTGGTTCAAAACACCAACCCTTCCGTTAGCAAACAAGCGCTTACCCACTGCACCACCAAGGATCCTTTATAAAGGTAACAAAATGCCCTTTACATAGTAGTTTTAAAAAAACGGTTCTGACAATACCTCCGATTAAAAACACAGATCATTACCTGAGTCACGGGATATATAACTAATACAAAACTTTCAGGACATAAAAACAACCCCAGCCATCGGGTGCTAGTTGTTTTACCCATTATTGGACTATTTTATTAGAAAGTGCTGGTTTCAACTCGAAACTTAATTCACCACTTACAAACAGGTGCAATGTGCAGTTTGAAATCCTCACTAATACAGGTCATGATACTGACTATATCGGTCTATCCGATCATATATTATCTCTATAGTTATCAAGGAGTCCTGGTAGTGCAGTGGTTAAGCTTTGGGTTGCTAACAGAAAGGTCGCTGATGGGAATCCACCTATGTAAGGAAGATAACAGTTGCCTTGGTAAAGACTGACAATCTGGGAAGCCGTATGGGGGCAGTACTACTTTGTCCTATAGGGTCGCTGTAAGTGGAATCGAATTCGGTGTTTTTCGTTGTTATTTTTGATCATACAGTTGTATTATTCTGAAAGCCAGTCAAGTAAGTTTTCTGTGTTTGTTATTCTTGTCCAGGCCCCTGCGGAGGGCAGGAGGGGAGCTCTGGGCCCCAGGAAAGGTCTCTGTTCACCAGCCAGGTCACGGTGCCCCAGTCTAAACTCTAACAGAGACCAAGCCCGAGTCGCAGGGGCCACATTCCTGGAGAAGCAGGAGTGACAGGTCACCGCAGGCGCCTGGGGCAGCTCTAAGCCAGTGCCTGGAGAAAGCCATTGCCCTGCTGGACTCGAAGACCAGTGCCCCAGTCTTGGGATCCTCGTTTGCCAAGGTCCCAACTTTTCTGTTCTATGCCCTGTGTTGGGGACGCAGGCACAGCAAATTGCACCCAACTGCCCTTTGAAAGAGGCGGAAGCCACTTTTCCTGGGGTGAGACTGGGGCCCTTTTCTCAGGGGCTGCTGTCAAACCCGGGTAAAACCCCCAGAATGTGCTAGTGGCAGGATGTGTGGGTGCAGTGGGTGGGAGCGATGGATCTCTCTGGGATTTCCCAGGCCGAGGGGAGGGCCAGGACAGAATTAGCCAGCTCAGGGGTCCTGAGCCCAAAGGGGGTCTCTGAATCTTACACATCAGCCTGCTCCGCCTTCAAAGAGGAATTGAGGGTGTCTTACAAGGACAATTAAAAAACCCGTCACAGTTCTTAGTTATGGCTGCTCCCCAGGGGATTCTGAGCCAGGATGGTGACTGTGTGCTGGAAGGACAGATTTCAGTGGCCTGAGCTTGGTCTTTCCCTGGGGCCCCGGGGAAGGCAGCTTAGGTGTCAGAGGGCTGAGGCTGGAGGTAACTGGCACAGGGGGAGGTCTCCAGAAGTCTTTATCGGGAGCAGCAGTCATGTTGGCACTGTAAGTTCTTTTTAGGAGGCCCTTTGGTCCCTCACTTTTTCTCTGGGGTGAAACCACCCAGGCAGTCTGGCTGACTCTTTGACTCCTTGGAAGACTCCCAAGAGGACAGCGGGGACCTCAGCGGTCGGCTCCCAGGACAGGAGAGCCGGGACTGCAGGGAGATTTCGGAGGCCTCAGCCAAGACCTCTCCGTGGGACTCCCCAGTTAGGTACCGCACTTCCTAGGTCCTCCCACCCCTAGCCCAGGAAAGGCTGCTGTTTTCTTTCGGCTTTGACTTCTTTGTCCCTCTGTCCCCCAGATCCCAAGCTCCACCAGAGAGGGTGCCATCCTTGTAGGTGTGACAGGGACCTCTGAAGGCCTCTTCGAGGCCTTCCTTCATCGCTGTTTCCCAGAATAAACTCAGGGCCTGCAGGAGCCACCAAGCCGAGAACGCCGGCCCAGAGAGGTAGTGGAGAGAGTCCTGGTAACTGGGTAGGGAAGGAGACCCAAAGGAAGCTACCCGTCTGCGTGCTGGGGGCCGGGGTTGCAAGGACCGCGGGATCGGAGGCCCGCTGCCGCCTTGCACTCTTTCATCGCAGGAAGCGCCATAGGAAAGCAAGGCCCGGGCCCTGGGCAAGCCAGTTCCCACCCCAGCACTGCAGCCAGGGCGCTGAGGCCCCGGAGGCGCCCTCTCAGACTTCCTTCCCCTGCCCCCGACCCTCAGTAGGAAGGAAACGCAAACTCCATTATTTGCAGTGCAGGTGTGACCAGAAGTGCAGAGGCGCGGAAGCGATAACATTGTGAGGCCCAGCCGTCGACACAGGCCGCACCGGGACAAGCCGCCGGCTGGAGCCGGGAAAGCCACGGCTGCGCCGGAGCCTCAGCCTCCAGCTTGGGGAGAGAGAGGCCTGGGACCGCCGGCTTCCAGGCTGTGCGCACGCAGGCCTGTGGCGGCTTTGGTTGGTCAAGGGGATCGGTATTGCCATCGGCAACAATTCGCCAGCTCCACAGGTGAGCGCCGCCTTCAGCCCTTCCTTGACCCCGACCCTAAGCCAGGCACCGAGAGCTTCAGCCGGCTTCCTACTGTATCTCACCGGGCCACCCCCAAACCGCCTGCTGGCCCCCCAGGAGCAACGGCGCGCTGGCCGGGGACCCTCCTTGGGTCCGAGGCGGCGCGCCCGCTTCGCTCTCTTGACGACTATCTGGGGAGCGCTGGGCTGGGGCATCCTCTCTCGAGGAGGATCCCGCGGTCCAAGCGCTCAGCCAGCCTGACCTAGCTTCTCTGGGCCGGGGCCAGGAACTTGCAGCCTCTGCAGTGGAGATCGGCTTAGTGTTCAAAGCAGGAAGGAGGTCTGGGCCGGGGGACACCCCAACTGGGCTCAGACACGCCTGCTGGGTAGGCTAGCCTCTTTGCAGTCCCGGCGTGGTGCAGTCCGAACCCAGGGTATCCCCGTGGAAGGAACGGGAAGGAGTGTGGGCCCGGAAGCATTTGCGGGTCTGTGCAGCCGGGCCCGAGCGGAGCCCAGAACCTGCGAGAGGCGGCCTTACCTGCCCACTGGCCTTTCCACGCGTGCGCTTTGGTGGACTTCATCCACGGGAAAGGCAACTGGCCGCGCCCCGGCTCCTCTAGGAGGCCCGGCTCCGCGCAGTCTGAGAAGGGTCCTGCCGGCGGCTGGGCAAGCCCGAGGGGCGCCGGGAGGTGGTGGTGGAGAAGCGCCGCAGCCGGGGAGTCGGCGAGCGGAGGCACCTCGTACGGGGAGATGTCTGCAGGGTTGCCCTGCTCCAGCGCACCCAGGGCACTGGCAAACGGCGGCGGCGGGGGCTGGCGGCCCATGTACAGGCATGCCGGCGGGCTAGCGCGGAACTCTGGAGCTGGGCCGCGCTGGAACGCGCATGGGTCCTTGTAGAGCGGTGGGGCCGCATAGTACTGCTCCTCGCCATTCATGGCTGCGGCCGGGTTGGGGACCGCGACTGGGACCAGGAATCTGGGACCAGTTACCTGGAACCAGGGACCCGGCGCTACGCGGCGCTCCCGCTCCCGCAGCCACCCTGCCCGCTTTGACAGCTCCGCACTGCTCTCCACGGTAACTCGTGGCCCGGCCCCCGCGCCATAGGCTCCGCGTTGCCCCACGTGGCGCAGCCTGGGGACACCATTGGCCTGCTGACCTCCTTAAGAAGCGACGTCCAGGGATCCGAGAGCACCTGCATTTGTTTCCACTTTCTCCCCCAGCATAGCCTTCGGCACCAACCTGCCTGCGCAGCTGGCAGCGCTCTCCCAAGCGGGGCGCACGAGAAACTGTTACCACTGTAAAAAATTCATTTACAGAAAAAGATTTTCTCCACGCGCTAAGCTTTTCGATTTTCTTGGTATGTTTGGCAATGGTACTGTGATTGTTGTTAGGTGTCATCGAGTCAGTTTCAACTCACAGAAATCCAATGTGACAGAGTAAAACTGCCCAGCAGAGTATCCCAGGATGTAATCTTTATCGGAGCACATCACTAGGTCTTTCTCCCGGGGAGCCTCTGGGTGCGTTCAAACCGCCAGTCTTTCTGGTTAACAATGGATCCCTTAACCGCTGAGCCACAAAGGCTCCTTCATAATGATGTTAGCTCATTGATATTATTTATAAATATACATACGTTGAGGCTATACTCTTAAACTTTTTAACTTCTGGGAAATATGATTTAAAAAATTTGCAAAACATTGCTCCGTAGGCTGGAAAAGGTTGACTCTTTCGTTTATTGAAACATGTTGGCAACCACCAGCGATAACCAAAAACCAAACCTATTCCACTACTGTGGAATCGATTCCACAGGACAGAGTAAAACTGCCCCACAGAAGTACCATGGGGCCTCCGGAGGACCCAAATCGCCGACCTTTTGGTTAGCAGCCCTAGCACTGAACCACTATGCCACCAGGGTTTCCATCACCAATGAGCTAACATAAAAATCCGGCAATCCTTGTCTGCTTACATCTGTGACTGTATGCTTCGTTCAGAAACTTCTGGAGTGTAAACTGTAGCTTCGGAAGCATTCGGAATGGCTTATTATTATTTTTTATTTTAAAAGCAAACATAAAACCCCACTGTGTCGAGTCGATTCCGACTGGAAGGGCATTATCAATTTTGCTTTGAAAAAGCTGGGGCTCATTTAGTCAGCTCGGAATGCATTTTCGTAATGTCTGGGGAGGCAGACATGGTGCCTGGTCCCTCTTGTGCCCAGGAGGCGGGGATATGCTGTGGGCGCGGGAAGGGGGGACCTGTTCTGGTATGGCCTCTCCACGGATCCTGGGCAAGCCAGGAGTCTGCGGAGGGGAGGGTGAGGGTCATCTGGCTCTGTGTGGGATTGAAACACGGCAGGCCCGAGGAAGGTGTTTAGAAAAGACACCAAACGCCGCACTTTCACGGTAACGTCCGCGCTGGGCACCCAAGATCTCACTTTTCCGGGCTAGCGTACACAGCTCGGCTGCTTCAGAAAGGTCCTGGCGCCCAACCCCAGGCCTGAGCAGGAGTGACGCTGTGCTACCCGCTTGTGCTGGTGGCCCCTCCGGTCTCTGATGGGCCCAACTGAAGTGATGCCGTCTCTCGAATTCGACTTCTTTGCGCAACAAGGAGGGTGAAAGCCTGGGAGCCAAGCACGAGAAAGGCACTGCGTGTCCTCTGTAGCAATTTGACTATCCTAATTCCACACCAACATCCAGGCCATGATGTGGGGCATTTTAATATATATTTTTTCCTAGTTAAAATATTGGAGGAGGTCTGGTGGAGCTAAAAGCGATCTGTTCCTAACCTAAAGGTCAGTGCTTTCAAGTCACCAATAGTTCCGCAGGAAAAAGAGGGGCAATCTGCACCCCTAGAGATTCACAGCCTTGGAAACTCTGTGGGCCGGATTTACAGTGGGAATCAACCCGACGGTAGTGATTTTTTTCTTTGAATGGAAATATTTGTGTTGTAAATGAGTATGGATTGAGATCACTATTCATTTTCTTTAAAACAAAACCAAAATGGAAAGCCAGTTGGGAGTTTGGTCTTGTGGGCAGTTTCTTTCTCTTCGCAGGGTGCAGAGGCGCTGTCCCAGGGTCCACTTTCAGAGGCGCGCAGGGGGCACTGCGTATGCGTATGAGAGGCCTTTGAAGAGGCAAGCGCGCAGTCCCCTGACCAGGTGACGTCCCAGCTCTCTCGGAAGGGTAGGCAGAGGAAAGCCTCGGTGTGTGTGGCCAGAATCTCAGCCATTTCTTCAGGGAAAAGGGCCACCTGGAGTCTTGTGGCTGGGGAGTGAAGGTTGTCGGTCCCCAGCACCTCGTCTCTGCGCGGCAGCGTCAATGAGACCATTGTTGGCTGCGACCGCGGAGGACCGGTCGCTATCACCTGGCCGCGGGTGACCACATCGATCAGGAGGGAGGGTTGCCGGTCGCCGCGGCATGTTGACCCTGGGAGATAATCTGCCGGGTCCCTGCAGGTTGACTTGGCGACGCGATTATGAGCAGGACACCCTCCCCTTCCTTCCCCTGCTCCACTTCCGGCAACTCTGGACTCGGTTGGTACCCCGCCCCCACTTACCCTGCTCGGCGCCTCTTCCGTCACCGCGACCCGGAGGGTTTGCTTTGCACTTCTCATCTAATTGCACATTTCTGTAAATTGCTCTCCATTTCGATGCTTCATTTGTTGCCATTTAGTATTTTTGCTCGGTCCTGCAGAAAGAACAGAGGCACTCAGCAGAAAAGCAAATCCGCCCACCCACTGTGTTCTCCAGCAGGGGGGGAAAAAAGGGTGTGGGGTGGGGGTGGGGGTGGGCCAGCAAACACGGAGCGGACGGGGACATAGGGAGAGCTGAAGGTGGTGAATGTTGGCACCTCTTAGATTCAAAATCAGCACTTTCTGCTACCTACTCCCTAAAGAAGATCCAACAAATGGTTAAGCGGCTATTTTTTATTATTAGGTTGGACAAGACTGTCAGGATTTGGGGATTGTTAACCCTGGTGGCGAAGTGGTTAAGTGCTACGATTGCTAACCAACAGCTCAGCAGTTCAAATCCAAGGTGCTCCTTGAAAACTCTATGGGGCCGGTCTAGTCTGTCCTGTAGGATCACTAGGAATTGGAACCAACTCAAAGGCATTGGGTTAATTATCACATGGAAACCCTGGTGGCTCAGTGGTTAAGTGCTGCGGGGCTTCTGGAACCACCAGGCGCTCTTTGGAAACGGTATGGGGCAGTTCTACTCTGTCCTATAAGTGTCGCTATGAGTTGGAATCAACTCTACCGCAGTGATTTTTTTTTTTGTAATTACCACATATTACAATATAGCACATAGCACACAGTACACTATGGGTTACTAGAAGAACTCACAGATCTGTTTTACAAGATGTATAATCAAAATGCCACTTAAGAGAGGATGGTGACATATGTTTCACGTATTTTTGGTCTCTGGAGAAGGATCTCATGCATGGGACAGCAGAGGGTCATCTAAAGAGAGGAAGATCCTTGTCTTTGTTATTTAGTGCTGCTGTGACAGAAATGGAAACCCTGATGGCCTAGTGGTTAAGTGCTACAGCTGTGAACTAAAAGGTCGGCAGTTTGAATCCACCAGGTCCGTCTTGGAAACTCTATGGGGCAGCTCTACTCTGACCTATAGGGTTGCTATCAGTTGGAATCCACATGACAGCAGTGTTTTTGTTTTTTTAAGAACAGAAATATCACAAGTGGGTGGCATTAACAAGTAGAAATGCTTCTTTTCCCACAATTTTGGAGACCAGATGTCTAAGAATTCAGAATGTCAACTTGAGGGAAAGGCTCTCCCACTCAGCCTGCTCTGGGGAAGGTGCTTGTCTCTTTTGAGCCTCTGCTCCTGGGCCGTCTTCCTGTGGCCTGGCATTTCCTTCCCTGTCTCAATTTGCTTGCTAGTTTATTTAATCTCATGTCTCAGAAAAGCCTGATTCAATCTACAACCTACGCTAATCCTCTCTCATGAACATGACAAAGACAACTCAATCCCAAATGGGCTTACAACACAGGCACAGAGGTTAGGACATACAGCATTATTGGGGGGGGGGCGGGACACCATTCAATCCATAACAACCTCCACAAGACAGGTTGCCACAGAGGCTGCAACAGCAGGGTCAAAGGTAGCAACAATTTTAAGGATGGCGAGGGCAGAGGTGGGTGAATTGGTGGGAAGGCAGTGTTTCCTTCTGTTGTATATAGAGGGTCCTATGAGTCAGGACCCAGTGGAAGGTATACATCCATATAAGAGCATATCTCACGACACTCTCCACTGAGCAAGGTCATGATCTGTATTTCTTCCGTGGATACAGCTCCCAGGTATCATAAAGTGGCCAAGTCCATTAAAGATGAAATGTGTTTCCGCTCTGAATTCCCGCTGATGCCTGCGGGAGGGCCCCCTCCACGCCCCCCTCGCCTTCAACAGGCTGGAGAGTGATACCCAGCCATTAGGCCAGTGCCTTCCCAAGCCATTTAACAGCAGCTCTTATGGATAAATAAACAAAAAGGGCTGTAAACCAATTATACTGTGGACAGTGAAAAAGTCATTTGTTAGCGGGACGCACTGATAGACCTCGCTGGTAATTTCAGGTCCTCACCTGCCCTTTTTCCTTCTCTCGAAGGGAAGCTCTGGGAGCCTGGAGAACACTCTTGGTAAGTGGCAAGGGAACCCAAAGGGCTGAATCTGATATGGTGATAAGAATTCTAAAGCCGTTTACATCCCGTTACAAAGGGAAACATGGGTAAGCCTGACTTAACACCAAGGATGTGTCCATAGTACATCCATGTGGAATTAAATCTACTGGAGCAGATGCATTTTCATAATTTATTCTCTGCTAAAAAGAAAGGTAAAATGATCTCCTGAGTTGAGACACTCTGTAAGGCAAACAATGTGAGTTCATATAACAAAGACAGTCCTGCCGTCAGTTTGTATCTTTGGGTTTCCTTCTGTGGCTCCGCCTCTGCAGACAAGCTTTATCTCACCAGGACCAATCATTCCCTCCACCTCCTTTGTGATTTCCAGCAGAATCCGGCACCCGTTTCCAGACAAGCCCAATTCTTTTAGAAAAAAGGGACTCAGACTTTGATAAAACCTTTCCATTGATTCCTAGGGCAAGATGATCTAGCAGACATAAGTGGAGAGTTGCAGAAATAATTCAGGGTTCCCTGCCACCCCTTAATCTATACACAGATGCAAACCTTCCCTGTACAGGTAAATGCAACTTAAAAATCTGACCTAGTTGGACACCTCTCTGGTTCTCTATGTCCCTGGCTGTCTGCAGTGTGACAGAAAAGCAAAAGGGGCTGGGCAGTGGGCAGGTAGGGAGACCACTCCTGCCCTGGGACTGTCCCCTTGCACCCCACTGTTGGTGGCTTCCTCCTGTAGACAGATGATTCCCAGACACCAGTTCTTTTCCCCTTTTTCTGTTTAACCTTCCAAAGCCCTCAGTTTGCAGCTGAAAGGAAAAGTGTGAATGAAGTTTAGCCTCCCTAGGGCCTAAGGCCTGCTTCCTCTCATGGCTCCCCTGGGGTCCATCCCTGCAAGTCTACACCCTCTCCATGGCCATTCTCACCCAGCTTCCTGGCGGTGCCATCTGCAGACACCCCAGCTTTTGACATTTCCCTTCTGCCCTAGTCCTGGACAGCCAGCTCCTGGCGTCTGTTGAAATGCCCCTTCTTTGCTCTCTACACCCTTCCATCACTGTTTCCTATGACTAGTTCTTTGTTCTCCGGGAACCTTTTGTTACCTGCAGGTTCCCCTGGAGCCAGAGGAGGCTGGGACCTCACTGCCTGGTCATTTCAGCTCCACCCTGAGCCAAACCTGTCCTTCACACCATTTATTGGTTTGAAGGAAGCTTCTGTGGCTTAATGGTTAAGAACTTGACTTCTAACTGATAAGTCAGGGGTTCAAACTCACCCAGTGGTTCTTCCAAGGAAAGATCTGGTAATCGGCTTCAGTGAAGATTAACCAAAATTCCCAAAGCCTGTTGAGTTGCTTTGGACACAGTTAGATTCATTAGAACTGTGCCAGAGTGTTCTCAAGGAGCAGCTGGTGGATTTGAACTGCTGCCCTTTTGGTTAGCAGCAAATGCTGAAGTCACTTCAACACCAGAGTTCCCCAAGCAGATTTCAGCCTAGAAAACCCCATGGGACAGTTCTCCCTCTGTCACATAAGGTCATTATGAGTCAGACTTGATGGTATTTAACACTAACAGTATTTCTGGTAAGATTTATTGATCAAACCTCTCGATGGCCCTTACTCTGTGCCTGTCTTTGAGTGACAGAAACTCAGTTATACAAATATGTTCTGGTTTTGGTGTGGGATGAAAGGCTCTTAGGGTCTGTGTAACTGGCCTTCCAGATCTGGCCTTGCCTGCCCAAACTAAGTGTTCCTTGGCATGTCCTTCTATACAGCTTCTCGAAGGCTCGTTTTCCTTACTTGTAAAGTGGAAACAACAGTACTGCTCTCTAAAGTATGCCCATTGCATTTAGTAATAACAGCAATACCAGCAAACACCGCCAGACGCTGTTTTAAATCTTTTACACAGGTGGCATATGTTAATAAGGCACCCTGACAACACAGCCACTAAGCATTCAGCAGCTAACCTCAAAGGGGGCAGATCCAACCTATCCAGCGCCTCCACTGGAGAAAGGCGTGACAGTCTGCTTCCATAAAGATGAAACCTAAAAACCCCTTTGGGACAGTCCTACTCCCTCACACGGGGCAGCTCTGATGGGAAATCAAGTTGAAGGCACCCAACAACCATGTGTTTATACACCACAACAAGCCCGTGGAGTACATATTGTTACCTCACTTTGCAGTAGAGGAAGCTGAGGCCCGAGATGTGAATTATTTGTTCAGGGTCACATAGCTAGTATGTGGCAAAGCTTTAGGTGATGGTCTGGCTTTAGAATCTGTGTTCTTGGGACGACAGGACCATAGCTTGCCTTGGAGTAGGTCCTCAAGATGTCCTTTTTGTTGTTTTTGTGAGAATTCCGTGAGAACAAATATCCAACGTTCTTGGCGCTTTGTAGATGTTCAATAAAAGGTTACCTCATCCTGTCTCTCTAGCATGGCTTTTGTTCTGCTTTGCTTTTAGATGAAAATAGACACACACAAAACCCCATACACCTGTTTGTGGTGCACTGTGTCAGCATTCTTCCTATCTCTGCCCACATCATCTCATTCGACCTCCATTGACCTAGGCCGTCTTCCTGTTACAGTCCTTATTTTAGAGTTCCTGCTGTGTCATTGTTTGCCGTAAAATTAATTCTCACTCACAGTGTGACATGTGACAGAGCAGAAGGTCCCCATAGGGTTTCCAAGGCTGTAACTTTTACTGAACCAGATTGCCACATCTTTCTCCCATGGAGTGGCTGGTGGGTTCGAACTGCGGACTTGTGAACTGCTTGGCCACTGTGCCACTCTGGCTGTTTTCCATTTAATCTCATAGAGGCAGTTTTTTAAAAAACCACAGTGCTCAAGGCAAATCTTCTTTACTCATTAAATTAAATTGTTGTTGAGTTTCAAGATGACTTTATGGAATAGTTTTGCTTCAAGGATTGTGAGTTGTTTTCAGGAAATAGATTTGGGGGTTCCCTCGGTCTCAGTTTGTCCAGTCAATCTGGTATCCAATAAAAATGAGAAATTCTGTTCCTGTTTTTTTCCCCTTCCTTGTGATCAAAATCTGTCTACTAGATCTTTGATCAAAACATTCAGTAATGGTACCCAGACATCATTGCTGCTTTGGGTTTCGTGGCAAAAGAGCTAGTAGTTCATGAGGACACTTAGATCTGCAGTCCATTTCCTTCTTCTGTTCCTGGGTCTTTTTCTTCCTTTGTTCCTCCACGTGCATAGAGACCAATTGTTGTATCTTCAGTGGCTGCTTGCAAGCTTCTAAGAACCCAGGCACTGATCCCTGAACTGGGAGGCAGAACAGAAACTCTAGAAATGATGTTTGGGCAATTGACTGGAGATGTCCATGAAGCTATGCCTCTAGGCTTTTAAACCAAGAAAGCTATTCACGTGAGGTATTTATCCAAGCTTATATAGTATCAACAGCAAGGAGTTAAAGGTAACAGCCTTTGAAACTCTATGGGGCACTTCCCTTTGGCCCAGCAGGGTCATTAGGAGTTGGAATTGACTCAACAGCATACAGCAACACTGTCATCAGCTGTAGCCCTTTATTTATTTATTCTTGGTGACTGTTTTCCCTAGCATTGATTTTTATGCTTCTACAAGTATTTGCCTATTGGTTGTTACTGCACCAAGATGATTGAAAAGCTGTCACTACAAACTACGTCTACAAGCATTTTCACCCACGTGGTCCTGGAAGACTGGGAGGAAGTGTCGGTTGGGTCCATCACTCTGTGTTTGAGGAGATAGAAGAGGAGAGATAGAAGAGGTGAGACAGAGCCAGCTGATACTCATTCCCCGCAGCCCTCAATATACCACAGTGAAAGACAAACAGGAGCAGAGAGAGCTGGGGGCTTCTCCTTTTCTTCATACAAAAGAGCCTGAAAGGGAGACTTAAAGGGGGTGAAGGGATCATAGCTACCAACACCCTGGGTCTGTACAGGGGTAAGGAGGCCTGGCGGCAGAGCAGTTAAGCGCTTGGCTGCTAACTGAAAGACGAGTTGTTTGAACCTACCCAGTGACTTGCAGGGAGAAAGACTTGGCAACCTGCTTACAGCCCAGAAAGCCCTGTGGAGCAATTCCACTGTCACATGGGGTGCTACTCTGTGCCTATGCTTTGGAATCATCTCCACAGCACACAACTGTAATGACAGCACCGCGCCTGACTGTGGAATCCAGCATCCAAGCAGCATCTTATAGCCAAAGGCCACTCCCACTAGATTTTCGGCCGTTCATCTACTTCCATGTGAGAGACGAAGCTATCACCATCATCTCAAGGAGAGAAGGGGTGATTCTGGTTTCTGGGTTGGAGCAGGGCTAGTGTCCTGCTACATTCCTACTTTTCCAGGTTATGAAACAGGTTGTGCTTTGCTCCAGGCTTCTTTGAGAGGGACAGAAACATCCCCCACTTGAAGTGATTTCTCACTGGAACCCCCAAATCTAAGACCCACACAAAAGTGTAAAAATTAGAAACCTGTTATGGTAAGTGTCGTCGAGTTGGTTCTGACTCAAAGAGACCCGATGTACAACAGAGCAAATGCTGCCCAGTCCTGCGTGATCCTCTCAGTCATTTTGCTGTCTTTGAGCCTGTGTTTGCAGTCATTGTGTCAGTCCATCTGACTGAGGATTTTCTTCTTCTTCGCTGACTCTCTAATTTACCAAGCATGATGTCCTTGTCTAGGGACTGGTCCCTCCTGATAACATGTCCAAAGCATGTGAGGTGAAGTCTCACCATCCTTGCTTCCAAGGAGCCTCATGGCTGAGTTTCTTCTAAAACAGATTGGTTCTCTTTTCTGGCAGTCAATGATATATTCAGTTATCTTTGCCAACACCATGACTCAAATGCATTAATTCTTCTTCCATCTTCCTTATTTATGGTCAAGCTTTCACACGTGTATGATGTGATTGAAAAGAACATGTCTTGAGTCAGGTTCAGTTTAATCCTCAAAGCTACTTTAAAGAGGTCTTTTGTAACAGATTTGCCTAATGCAATACATTGTTTGATTTCCTGACTGGGGATCCCATGAGCCTTGATTGTGGATCCAAATAAGATAAACTTCATGACAACTTCAATATTTTCTCTGTTGTCAGACTGGTCCCATTGCGAGGATTTTCATTTTCTTTCTATTAAGGTGTAATCCATACGGAAGGGTGTCGTCATCTTTGACCTTCATCAGTAAGTCCTTCAAAGGCCACTTTAAGGAAGCAAAGCTGTGGTCATCTGAAAGATACAGGTTGCTGATTAGTCTTCCTCAGTCCTGATGGCCTGTTCTTCTTCACATAATCCAGTTTTTTGGATTATTTGCTCAGCATACAGATTAGATAAGTATGGTGAAAGGCACAAACTGACACATACCTTCCTTGATTTTAAACCACGCAGCATCTGCTTGTTCTGTTTGAAGAATTGCCTCTTGGTCTATGTATAGGTTTCAAAGCAGTACATTTAAATATTCTGGAATTCTTATTCTTCATAGTGCTACCCACAATTCGTTATGAGCCATGCAGTTAAATGCCTTTGTGTAGTCAATAAAACTCAGGTAAACATCTTTCTGGTATTCTTTGCCTTTAGCCAGGATCCATCTGACATCTGCAATGATATCTCTTGTTCAACATCCTCATCTGAATCTGGCCTGAATTTCTGGCAGTTTTCTGTTGATGTACTGCTACAGCTACTTTGAATGACCTCCAGCATGGTGGCTGCCCCCTGGTCTGCTAGCATCTCAGAGTGGTACAACTGAAGCTTTTCTCTTGACTGCCTGGGGGAACTTGTGTCTTGTCCTACAAGGATTAAAGTCAAAGGCTCAGGGTTTGACTGTGCTTTCAACCTCACCCAGTTTTCCCATGAGCAGTTCTTCCTGTGGTAGGTGTCTCTTACCAGAATGCTGTTAAGCAGAGAAAAAGGGTATCTGAATATATTTATTTTGTGTATTTTGTCCGCTTGCATATTGTAACATATTTATTGCTGATGTTTTTAGCCGCCATTGAGCAGATTGCCACTTACAGTGTCCTTCTGTACAACACAACAGGACATTACCCAGTCCTGCTCCACACTCACACCCACACTGTCACCAGCATGCTCCAGTCTGTCACTGTGGCTGTAGAGCCAGTTCATCTTTCTGATCCTTCTGGTCCTCTGCTTCAACAAATACGATGTCCTCTCATCCCTCCTGATAACGTGTCCAAAGCAAGCAAGTCAGACAATGTTCTGTCATGATCCCTAAGATATTCACTGGCTGGTTTTCAGAACTAGGGCTTTCTTCTCATTCTGGACATTGTGGTGAAACCTATTCATTCTTAAAAACAAAACTCCTCAAAACCAAACTCACTGTCTTTGAGTTGATTTCATAGCCACACTATATCGCAGAGTAGAACTGCCCCACCGGGTCTCCAAGGAGTACCTGGTGGGTTTGAACCGCTGACCTTTTTTTGGCAGCCATAGCTCTTATCCAGCACACCACTGGGATTTCTAGCAACACACAAACTACCATAGTAAGGCAAACTGGCCGACTGATCGTGGGCAACACATTTACCTTCAGGCAAATCCCACAAAGGTACAGACTTCTGCTTTATCAGTGAAATAAAACGAATTCACAGAACAGTGTTTCTCCAGAAACCATGGTTTCCAAATAACCGAGATGCTTATAAAATGCAGATTTCTTGGATGAAAGCTGGAACTACTGAGTAACAATACCTGGGGATAACTTGCGTTTTAAGCACAACCAGTATCATTTTTTTGGAGAATGAATCTTGCTTGGTAAAGGGTCATTGAAAAAGAGGAAGTCCCTCAACAACATGGACTGACACAGTGGCTGCAACAATGGGCTTCAGCCTAAAAACAATTGTGGGCACGGCTTGGGACTGGGTAGTGCTTCATTCTGTTGTGGACAGGGTCACCATGAGTTGGAACTGACTCGATGGCACCTAACAACAATAATGTCATTCTTATGTGCACTGCAGGTTGAGAATAGTAATAATGACAAATGCTTAAACTATAATTTATTTGATATATAGAGACTCATGGGTACTCTTACAGAGCAAATGGAAGCATGAACATTCAAATGAAAATCAACTCTGGGTCACCAAGTTGCTTTGAATTTTAAATGAACTGCAAAGAACAACATCTATTTCAGTGGCAAAGCAAGAACTCAGTAGATGTTACTTGACTGTCTCAATGGACAAAACATGTAAATTCTGAATATTTTCATAGCAGGCTTTCTTTTTTCTCTTAAACACTCACTTTAAAAAAATATGTTTTATTTACTTATTGTGATTGAAAATGTGGAATCCAGGTTAAATTCGCATGCCCGCCTGTGTGCAGCTCCTATTGTTCTTGCCAGGTGACAGCACACTCCTCCTTTCTGTTCTGTACATGTCATATCCTCTTAACAATCTCCTGTCCCCTCTTCTCTACCCTTTCCACTCCCCTCTAGTAAGAGGCCAGTAGGATAACATCCTATAGATGCACAGAACCCTGAAGTGCACACATGATACGGTCAATCTGTGTAGACGAGTCCAATCCATTCCTGTCCAAGGAGTTGACCTCAGTAATGGTTTATGGACAGGGGCAGCTTCAATTCTAGAGGCTATGCTCCCAGGGGAACCCCGAGGCCTTTAGACCATCAATTGCAGTCTTTTAGTGGAGTTTTCAGGGTGCAACCCTTTTTGTTCTTGTTACAGAGCCAATTTTTAAAATGTGAGTGATAACTGAGATAAGATGAACATGATTTTAATTTATTATTATACATACTCTGACCAACAAGCAGCCCTGGTGACTCAGTGGATGAGTGCTTGGCTGCAAACCAAGAGGTGGGCTGTTCGAACCTACCAGTGGCCCCAAGGGAGAAAGACCTGGTGATCTGTTCCTGTCATGTAGGGGGTCACCGTGAGTTGAAAATCAAGTCAACAGTACCCAACACCAATAACAGTAGGTCTCCTGGACCTACTGTTTAGTAGGTCCTACTGTTTAGTTGGGAGGGTCATGTGGCTTCGATGTGGGCTCTGCCAAGTTAGCTGAGCATTTCCAGTCCCAGCAACTCACACACAAGGGCAAATAAAGAGAGGCAATAAAACCAGAGCAAATTGATTCATTTCCAGGTGGTCCCATTAACTTGTGTCTTAATGCAATACTCTCTGTACAGTGAACACGACCAAATAGCTTCCTTTAAAGGTAAGTGAATTTTGTATAATTTGCAGCTAATTCCACTTAATTCTGCTCACATGAGCATGAGATAAGGGAATGTTAAGCAAGTTACCTACAACAGGCTGAAAGGAGGCGGCCAGTATTTGATTTCCAGGGTCTGAGTCTCCGCGCTGAGAAATCTAGATGACTATTAGTGTGCTGGTTTCTTGGTTATTTGCTTTCTGTTTTCCTAGCCCCAGAGTAAAGAACAGTGAGAAAACACTGGGATCCCATCTGTCACAATGAAGCCGGTCACCAGCACCACAGCTTTTTATAAAAATCATTCTTGCTCTGACAAAGTCCCTTTGGACTGCAGGGAATCAGGAAGAGTAAAAATAATAGAATCAATAACAACTCTGTTATCTAGTAACTTAAACAACCCTTGCCTGCTGGGATGGCAAAACAGGCTCTCTTATCTTAGAAACAGGAAAACTTTCTGGATAGTAAATTATTTTTTCACAAAATGTTTCTAACTGGATTAACTTCCTAGAGAAAGTGCCCAAGGTAAGAGCTATGCCATGTGCTAATCATTTATACACACAATCTTTTAAAACAAAGGGGTGAATTTGAGGTTTTAATCTAACACGTATGTATTTTGTCTTTAATTTGGTAGAATACCAACTGGAGTTCAATGATTTGATAACTCAAAAACTTGAAATAGGAAATTGTTATTGAATGCCTGAATCATCTGGTCAATTTAATTTTCATTCCTGTATCAATACATTTATGCCTACGTCAGTACTTGCAGTCTCCTGAAAGTTTCTATAATTCACATTATAAAAGAATCAGGATATGGTCTCTGTATTGAAGAATCTATCTCAGAAACAGCAGAGAGTGTGTCTGCTTTGATTTGGTGCTGCATATTTATTTGTATGTGTTACGGCTGCTAACTAAAAGCTGGCAGTTTGAATCCATTAGGTGCTTCTAGGAAACTCTACGGGGTAATTCTACTCTGTCCTGTAGTGCCGCTATGAGTTGCAATCGAGTTGAAGGTGATTTTTTTATATTTATTTCTTTGTATCTAAGTCAATATTTGTGATTCAATTCAAGAGTCATCAAATTTATTTTTGTTTGAAGACAGTGGACTCCCCCATACAGCAGTTGCTGTTGTTACTGTTGGGTCCTGTTGAGGTGGTTCCAACTCATAGTGATTCAGTGTGACAGAGTAGAACTGCCCCATAGGGTTTTCTTTGTCGCAAGCTTTTTGGAAGCAGATTCTAAGGTCTTTGTCTCATGGTTCCTAATAACACTTAAAGACTTGATTCATGCAAATAATTGAAGGGAAAGTAGAAATTGCGGGACTTGACCTGTCAGATTAGTTTGTCCGCAGTGCTGCAATCTGTACTTGAGTTAGTAACTTGTATGCTGAGTTTTCAGTTCAGACCCAGTCTTTTCACATTTTATCATCACTCTGGTGCCTTATACAGAGTCTCCATTGAGTCTGAACATACATAACTATATATAACATCATTAAGGACATAGTTCGTGTGTACCAAATAAAATAGTATTATCTATGTTTTCCAATCTTTACGAATCTTTATGGCCAACCTATATGTGTTGTTGTTAACAGGTACCATTGAGTTGATTTTTGACTCATAGCAACTCCATAAGATGGAGTGGAACTGTCCCACAGGAGTTTTCCGGCTATGACCTTTATGGAAGTGATTCAACAAGTCTCTTTTCCAGTAGATCCCCTGGGTGTGTTCGAACTGCCATCCTTGTGGTTAGTAGCCAAGCACTTAACCATTGCACCACCGTGGTTAAGTGATCCTCCAACCTCTATAAAACTTGACCTAGTTTCTATTAGTTTTCTTGGGAAAGAAGCATACATGGACCTAAAATTCAATTCCAGGGAAAACAATCTTGCTCTCTCTCTCTCTCTCTCACTTTCTTAAACCAATGCTGTATTGTAAAACACAATCAATCAGTGTTGTCTGCTTCATTTACAAAGCAATTTATTAGAGTCTGCCAACGTGGTCACAGTCAAACCTTGAAGTTTCTAAAAGTTAGAGTTAGAGATTGCCGTGAACCCAGATAAACAGCACTGTTTTCTTACCTTCCCAGCAAATTGTGACAGGTGATAACAAAAAGGCAAATAAAAGTCCCTAACCTCTAGCCTGGTGTAATCTGTCTCCTGGCCTGTACTTACAGAGAATTTGGATTTTTCTCAGGAGAGTGGAGTGACGCTATTTACCTATTATATTTATACGACTGGTAGCCAAACTGAAATATAAGAGAGAAATTCATTTAGGAAAAAGACTAGGAAACTTTCAAATTTTTTAAAAAATCTTTTTTTCTCTACTTTCCCTTCTGAATCTCTTCTCTACATGCCCAAACACCATTTTTAAGAGACTACTGGTCATATTCTAGCGACTATTTATAGTATCCTAGGACTTTGGTTCTGATTATTGCTTGAGACAAGAAAGGAACTAGATGTGGTTTGTACACATTTCAGTTGAAAAAACAATTGCCCAGAGTTAAGCAATGGCTCAGCAGACGGTCGGATGATCTTGAAAAGAAGTACCTACGTAGATGGCCTCAGTGCCCCGACTCCTCATCTAGTTCAAGCTCCATTTACTATAAAAACATATATGAAAGGGGTCAATTTTGCTCACCCTCTGAGAAACAGTGAATTAGGGCAATTAGCACTATAGCCAAGTGTCATCACAGGTGCACCAAATCCTACTAACTACGCAGTTACTAGATGTTTCGTAAATGTCATCTTCTTTCGCTCACCCTTTCCAACCATAAGGAGTCCAGAAACAAATACTCAGCTTACTTTGAGAGGTCATTACAGTTCTTTCTCGTTTGGTGGCTAGAAGGCAGACATTCTTCTCCAACAGGTGAGCAAAAATACTAAAGCTGAAGTTCTGACTTTGCCATGTTAGCTAAGAACATCTTGGAGGTTACAATGAAGGGTAAGAATCTTTTCCTTAGAAAGATGCATATATGCATAAGCACACACAGTTCTGAAGGGGATTTCAGCGAGTTCATATCCCTGTCTTTGTCTCTACCTCTCTCTCTTTCTCTCTCTCTCTCACACACACACACACATGCACACACCATCTGTTCATCCACCCACCCACTCACGCACCCATCCATCCATCCATCCATCCATCCATCCATCCATCCATCTGTCCATCCATCCGTCCGTCTGTCTATCCATCCATCCGTCCGTCCGTCCGTCCATCCATCTCCATCCTTCACCAGGTAAGGTTCACCTGGACTCAGTCCATGCTGAACTCACGCTTTTTATCTCCATTTCTGATTGATGGTCTTGTACTTTGTCTGAAACTTTACAAATGTTGTTACTGTTAGTTACTATTGAGTCAGTACCAAATCATAGCAACCCCATGCACAACACAATGCCGTGCTGCCCAGTCCTGTGCCCACCTTCATGGTTGTTGCTGTGTTCACACCCGCTGTTACAGCCATTGTGTCAGTCTCTCTTGTTGAGGGTCTTCCTGTTTTTGGTTGCTCCACTGTTTTACTGAGCATGAGCTCCTTCTCCAGGGACTGGTCCCTCTTGATAACATGTCCAAAGCATGTGAGATGAGTTCTTGCCATTCTCACTTTTAAGGGGCATTCTAGCTGCACTTGTTTCAAGACAATTTTTTTTTTTTTGGTAGTCTGTGGTACACTGATATTCTTTGCTGACACCAGAAGTTTGTTCTCTACAAATAATCACAATGAGTAATTATTTTCTGATTTGGCTGGATAGTCACACTATGCAGAGGGCTTGGACACTGGGTAATTATTAGCCAACTTGCTGACTGAGATCACCTGCTCCAAGAAGACAATAAACATAAAACCAAAAAACCCATTGCCATCGAGTCGATTCCAACTCATAGTGACCCTATAGGAGAGGGTAAATGTGCTCCTTAGAGTTTCCAAAGAACATCTGGTGGATTTGAACTGCTACCCTTTTGTCAGCAGTGGTAACACTGAACCACTGTGTCACCAGGCTTTCCAGACAGATGGCCAGGCCATTCTTCTGTGGCACTGCTAGGTAGGTTTGAATCACAACTCTTTAGATTGATAGTTAAGAGCAAACCACCCGTGACACCCAGTACTTCCATGGGAGAAAAGCAAGCAGGTAAAACATACCTAGCAAAGAACTCCACGTATCCCATAGTGCGACACTTCTGCCTCTCCTCAAAACCTAGATAACGCATTACTCACAGAGAGAGGACTGGCTGTCCATTATGGCCAGTTGGCAGCTATTTCCTGAAGGCCGATATGGTGTAGTCTGACTTTGTCGCTTATTAGCGGTTTGACTTTGGACTTTCAGCTAACTTGGGTGACACAGTGGTTAAAAACTTGTCTGCTAACCAAAAGGTTGGCAGTTTGAATCCACTATCAGTTCCTTGAAAGCCCTGTGGACCAGTTCTACTCTATCCTACGAGGTCTCCATGAACTGGAATTGACTTGAGGGGGGACACATTTGGTTTTTTGCTTTTGGTATTTTTTTTCTTTTATTATTATGACTGAGTGAATTATATACCCCCCTATATGCAACTTCCACTGCTCTCCCTGCCTGGTGACAGCACACTATTCCTCTCCGCTCCGTACATGTCTCATCCTCCCAGCAGTGTCCTTCCCCCTCCTCTCCAGCCACTCTCCTTCCTCCAGCCAGAGGTCAGCAGGATGATATCCTATAGATGCACAGAACCATAAAGTGCATCCAATATATGGTCACTCTGCATTGCCAAGTTGCTTTTGGTATTTTATGTGTCTCTCCTACCAAATGGCAGCTTGGTAAGTGGTTGAAAGCATGGACTCGGAAGTCCATCTGTCCTGGTTTGAATCCTGGCATCGCCAGGGTGACCTCAAGCAAGTTCCTGCAGCTCACTGTGCTTCAATTTCTTCTTCCGTAAAATTAAGGTCAAGATGATACCTGTCACTTAGAGTTAGTGCCAAATAAGTTAATGCGTGGAAAAATCAGTAAACTCCAAATCACAGTGTTTCCCTTCTGTGTGTCAGAATAAAATTGTGCTCCTAGAATTGTTAATAGCTGAGTATTTGGAAGTAGATAGCCAGGTCTTTCTTCTGGGGCACCTGTAAGTGGACTTGAACCTCCACCTTTTTGTCAGTAGCTGAGCATGTTAGCTGTCTTTACCACCCAGGAACTCCAGTACATGGAAAGCACATCTAAAAGAACACATGTATAGCATGACTAACACATACCTCACTCTTTATTCATCTGTTCATTGATATTCAACAAATCTTTGTGGAATGTCTACTGTGTGCCATGTGCTGTGCTAGGTACGGGGTTACTGCGGTAAAGAGGCAGTCTCTGCTTTGAAGAAACTTCCAGTCTAGTGAGAAAGTCAGACAACTAGACAGGTAGTTCAAATGTCGTGTCAAACCAAACCAAACCAAACCCGTTGTCGTTGAGTCGATTCTGACTCATTGCAACCCTAAGGGATAGAGTAGAACTGCCCCATAGAGTTTCCAAAGACTGCCTGGCAGATTCACACTGCTGACCTTTTGGTTAGCAGCCATACACTTAACCACGATGTCACCAAGATTTCCAAGTGGTGTGTAGTAGAGTTAAACGTAGGCTGTGAGGGGAATTTTCATGGCCTGGGTTGTGCATAGGCAAAGGAGTTCTTACTTGATTGTATCCTTGACCCAGGATAGGTGGTTAAGAAGTGCAAAGAAGATTATACACACTTTAGAGTTGTTACTGTTGTTAGGCACTGTGAATTCGATTTCCACTCATAGCAACCCCATGTGACAGCGTAGAGCTGCCCCATAGGGTTTCTAGGCTGTGATCTTTATAGGAGCAGATTGCCAGGTTGGTAGAGCTGCGGCATAGGCTTGAACTGCCATCTTTTCAGTTAGCAGCCAACTCCTGAACTGTTATGCCATCAGGGCTCCTTCATTATATAGTACTGAGACTAAATTAGAAAAATCTGAGAAAACAGTGAAAAACGGAAACAGACTATTGTAGTTGGAGCTAGATGGTTTGCATTTAAACTTGGCTGTTTCAGGAATTTTCTCACCCGTATAGGGCAGCTTCAAACTTAAAAAAACTTTCTTTTGTATTTAGTTTTCTTTTTTTTAATTGTAGTTAGATGAAGGTTTACAGAATAAATTAGTTTTTTTATTAAACAGTAAACATATTGTTCTAAGGTAGTAGTTAATGACTGCACAACGTGTCAACACTCTTCCTTCTCAATCTTGCATCCACTGTTAACAGCTTTCCTGTCCCTTCCTGTGTTCTAGTCCTTGCGCCTGGGCAGTCATGTCCTTTTAGTCTCGTTGTGTTTTATGGCCTTCCAATCTTTGGCTGAAGGGTGAACCTCAGTAGTGACTTCATTACTGGATTGAAAGGGTGTCCAGGGGCCATACTCTCAGGGTTTCTGTAGTCTCCGTCAGACCAGTAGGTCTGGTTTTTCTTTATGAGTTAGAATTTTGTTCTACATTTTTCTCCAGCTCTGTATGGGACCCTCTACTATGATCCCCGTCAGAGCAGTCAGTGGCGGTACCCAGGCACTGTCTTGTTGTACTGGACTCAGTCTGGTGGAGTCTGTGGTAGATGTGGTTCATCAGTCTTTGGGACTAATTTTCACCTGTATCTTTAGTTTGCTTCATTCTTCATTGCTCTTGAAGGGGTGAGCCCAATAGAGTATCTTAGATGGCTGCTCACTGGCTTTTAAGACCCCAGGTGCTACTGAGCAAGGTAGAACATAGAACACTTTCTGTTATGCCAGCTGAGCTAGTTGTTCCCCGATGCCACGGTATCCACAGAGGGTAGATATTTATTATTATATGGCATGTATATATATTTTGTGATTGAGTAAGAGTATACAAACCAAGTTAAATTTGCATGCCCACCTCTCTGCAGCTCCTTCTGCTCTCCTTGCCCGGTGACAGCACGCTCTTGCTTTCCATTCTATACATGTCATTTCCTCTTAACAAGCTCCTGTCCCCTCATCTTCACTCTCTCCTCTCCCAGTAAGAGATCAGTAGGACAGCATCCTGTAGACGCATAAAACCATAAAGCGGAGACACCTTATGGTCACTTTGTGTCACTGAGTCCAATCCATTCCTATCCAAACAGTTGACCTTAGTAATGATTCCTGGTCAGGGGCAGCAGCAGGTCTAAGGGCCATGCTCCCAGGGGAACTCTTGGGACTTTGGGCCATCAATTGCAGTCTTTCAGTGGAGTTCTTGAGGTGCACTCCTCTTTTTCTTGTGTTGCCACTGAGACACGACATTGTGTGCCCCATCAAGGCTGTCATTGGTGGTGGTTGGGCAACATCTGATTCCTCTCATCGCATATCAATACAATCACCCATACAAATGGATCATTCTGTCTTCTGGGCTCTTTTTCCCTCACATCTTTGTTATCCATGGAGGTCAACTGATCCAGTTGAGTTGGAAACATTTGATGTACTCAGATGGCAGTTTGCTAGCTTTTAAGAGCCCAGATGCCACTCACCAATATGGAGTACAGAAGATTCTCTTAGAAATAGGCTAGTTATGCCAATTGGCCTTGACATCCCTTGAAAGTGTGGTCCCCAGACCTCTGTATATAGCAGATATTTTAGTCTTCTTTTTCCTAAAGCTTATTTTCTGTTTTTTTTTGAAATTGTCAAGTAAGTTTTTAGGTCCTGTCCTAGGCTGGGTTCTCCAGAGAAGCAAAACCAGTAAAGAGTATAAATATATATGTATGAGGTCTGACAATTAAGTCTATGAACTTAATTGTTCTGGGTGCTACATATTTCATTGCTGACTATCACTATAGTCACCTTGGACATACTCCTCTTTGGAAGGTATGCACTGATATCAGTGCCTAGTCCACCCTTCAAAGTGATTTTGGAACTCTTTCTGAAACGATCATTGTGCACAGTGGCCTGGTGGCAAGTTCACAAACTTAATAGTATGGTTGTCTGTGACATAGTTTTTAGCCAGTAAGTAAATAACTGTACTGGAACACCCTCCCTACTCACCTGATCTGGCCTTCAGTGACTTTGACATTTTTCTTTACCTGAAGGTGAAGAAAATATTGAAAGGAAGACATTTTGATGATAGGGCATCAGGGTAACACGATGACAGCTCTGATGGCCAATCCAGAAAAAGAGTCCCAAAATTGCTTTGAAGGGTGGACTAGGCAATAGCACGAGTGCATAGCTTCTCAAGGGGAGTACTAAGGTGACTGTAGTGATATTCAACCATGAAGTATGTAACACTTCTTCTAGGATGAATTTGCAAATGTAGTTGTCATACCTCATATATTGAGTTTTTGTTAAGTAAATGGCTCACATGATTGTAGTAGCTAGAACGTTCCAAGTCCACGGATCAGGATAGAGGCTTCTCTTGATTCACGTAGCTGTAGGGGCTGGTGAACGCAGGATTGGTAGGTTGGAGAGCAGGGTTGTGAAGGTTGTGAAGATCAACGCATTCCAAGATTGACAGATAAGCTGCCAGCTCAGGTTCCAGGAACTAGAGGCCAGATAAACAGGAGGCAACTGCAGGATCCAGAGAAGGCAAAAGCCAGAACACTCATTTTTATTTGGATGCAGGCAATATGCCCAAAGAAACTCCTGTTCAACTGATTGACTACACACAGCAGATGCCATCACGGGGTGTTTACACGTGAACACTGAGAATCATGGTCCAGCCAAGTTGACACACAATCTTAACCACCACAGGTCCTTTAATGTAATATGGTGAACAAGCATCCCTTCGCTTAGTAATCCTGCTGGCACCTGTGTGTTTCATAAACATGTGCAATTCAATTTGAGTATTTACTGAGCAGCAACAGTGGGTTAGGTTTACAACATTAGGTTAGATTCTAGAAGGATATAAAGACCTAGTTCCTTAGACTTAGCAGGGGTAACATGAAACATACAAAAACAAGTTCCATGTACAGATGCTTCACATATGGCAGGAATGAGGAGGAAAGAGTGATTCTCAACTTTTACCAACACTCACCGTTCAGTCACATGACTCCAACCACGTAGTGAACCTGAATTATTCTGTCTTAGTGGTGAGAGGGGGAACAGCTACAGGATGAGTCAGTTGTGAGTCTCCAACACTCACACTGAGGATGGAGAATGAGGAGCAGAGTGAGGACTTCTTGGGCTGCAAACATTCGGTTCTACTGCTTCTGTCTTATCTGAGAAATCACTTAGATTCCTAGGGATGTGGCTGAGACTCTTTAGTACCATCAGATATGTTACTGTTGTGAGTTGCCATCAAGTCAGCCCTGGATCAGGTGACCCCATGTACAATAGATTACTGTCACCCATAGGATTTTCATTGGCTGATGTTTCAGAAGTAGATTGCCAGGCCTTTCTTCCTAGTCTGTCTTAGTCTGGAAGCTCCATTGAAACCTGTTCAGCACCATAACAACACAGAGGCCTCCACAGACAGACAGATGGTGGTTACTCACTAGGTGCACTTGCCAGGAATTGAGCCCAGGTCTCCTGCATGGAAGGCAAGAATTCTACTACAGATCCTCTATATCTCATCCATCAGATATGCTGCTGTGTGCTGTCAAGTCAATTCTGACTCATAGTGACCTCGTAGGACAGAGCAGAACTGCCCCATTGGATTCCCTGGGCTGTAACGTTTATGTGAGCAGATCACCAGATCTTTTCTCTCACAGAGTGGCTGGTGGGTTCAAACAGCTGGCCTTTCTTTTAGCAACCAACTACTAACCGTTGGAAACCCTGGTGGTGTAGTGGTTAACTGCTAGAGCTGCTAACTGAAAGGTTGGCAGTTCAAATCCACCAGGGGCTCTTTGGAAACTCCATGGGACAGTTCTATTCTGCCTTATGAGTCAGAACAGACTCAGTGACAGTGACTTTGGGTTTGGTCCTAATCATTTAGCCAGCAGGGCTCCTTTCCGTAGGGTACAGAAGTCATGCCTTCTGTAATTCTATGTCCTCAGTGATGGTTGTGCTAAATGACTGTTTACTGACCCTTCCTTTCTTTCTGCGTGCACAACTACTCTGTGTCAGTTACCATTGTTCTTCTAAGGACTGAAGATTTAAAGGTGAATTGGACACTGTAATGGCTATTGGTTATTTTATTATATTGGAAAATCTCATAAAAAACAGAGATTTGCTTAGGAATTGCTACTTTCCCTGCACATTTCTTTCCCCTGAGACTGAGCAAGTGCTGGACTGAAAGGCCTGAAAGGAGGAAAAACACCTGAAGGAAGGGGCTGGAGTTTGAAGAGCCAGGATTTGAGGTGGGTGGGGAAGCAAGGTGGGGACAGAAGGGAAGCAGGAAACAGTTTTTCTAACGATTGATTTTTTAACTCCCCACCCCACATCAATATATCCTTCACAGAGCTAGTTAATTATCAATTTTCAAGAGAAAGAAAAACTGCCTGACTCTTTTTAAAGTACTAGAGCACAAAGCAGGCTATATATAATATGCCTTCTAGAGAGAGACTCGGCTCATTAGAATGTTTGCATTTTGCTGAATCAAGTGAGTGGCCCACGTCTTCTGCATGGTCCATATACCTTGTATCAGAAGGGCACCACCAACTTGTTTTATGTTTTCCTCTTTCCAGCCTTTGGCCTAATTCCTTTACCCTGACCCGATTTCTTTAAAAGTGATAAAGAATTTTGTATTTCCCAATTCCCTTGTCTGCAGATCTGGACGCTGTAGCTTAATAGCTTTTCTTTAGCAGTTCCCTTAAAATTTTCAACATAACATCATAATTATAAATTTTCCAACAGAGTCTGAAAAGATCCAAGATTTCTGTCTTGCTGATGAACAAGATAGGGATGGTATGACATTTTATTCATTACTCACTGTACTCTTTGTTATTTTTGTGTAGGGATTATTTCCTCCTTTTTAAAACCCAAGATTGAGTTTCCTGACAGTGAATTAGTATCCAACTGGATATATCAATATATTTTATGAGTTTTCAGTTATTTACTACTTTGTGTCTCCATCTTTCTGAGTTTTCCTTTTTAGAGTCTCTCTCTCTCTTTCAAAATAATGTTTTGCTGTGTTTTTGCTGAAGGTTTACACAGCATCTTAGGTTCCCATTCAACAACTTCAGTACAAGTTGTTCAGTGATGTTGGTTACATTCACGATGTGTGAACATTCTCACTGTTCCATTCTGGTTGTTCTGTTTCCATTCACCTAGTCTCCCTGCACCTTTCACATTCTCTTCTTTATATGAAGGTAATTGTTAACCATTGTGCTAAAATTTTAGTATCAAATTTTTCAAAATCAATCTATTGCTGCCACCAGACTAGCTTCTTGAGTTAGGAATTAATTTTTTATGCTCTTCTATGCACAGTACACCCTACATAATTAATACTCAGTACAAAACAGGGATTCACTAAGTTCCAGTGCAGTTCAATTAAATAATTTCAACTGCAAGATAAATTTCTCTTAAGCACATCTTCCACCATCCAGTTCTTTAATTAAAAAATTACTAGGGCTCTTTCTTAAGTCTATGATAAGCTCACTGACTCTGAAAAATCACCCCACACTCTTATTCACTTTTTAAAAAAATAATATTTTATTGTGTTTTTAGTGCAGGTCTATACAACAGTTTAGCTTCCCATTCAACAATGCCTATACAAGCCATTCAGTGACACTGGTTACATTCTTCACAAGGTGTGAACATTCTTGCTATTCTGTTCTAGTTGTTCTGTTTCCATTTATCTAGTTTTCCTGCCTCCTTACCGTCTCGTCTTTGTTTTAAAGTATTTGCTGACTGTTTGATCTCACATAGGTGGTTTTTATAAAGGAACACAGTACTTATGAGTGTGACAGGTTTTTGAGCCCATTTGATAGTTAGCTAGGACCTCTGAGGTTAGTCTTGGCTTAAAGTTTGAAGAGTATCTCAGGGTTATAGTCTCAGAGAGTCTTCCAGTCTCAACCAGTCTAGTAGTTTTCTTTCTTTCTTTTTTTGGAATTTGAGGTTCTCTTCCACATTTTTTCCCCACAGATTCTCTTTTAACGATGATATGTGGGTAGTTAAATGCTCCTAGTCTTTGAATTTTCAGAAATGTTTTAATGTTTTCTTCACTCAAGCTCTGGGGGCTGCATTGTGTATTCTCTATTTGTCCTTCCACTGTTCACCTTTCTGCACCTCTGAGAGGCTGTCTTTATGTGTGGTATTAACATCCTCAGTTATTCTCTTGCTCAGAGTAGCACTTGGTCCATAAGTGCTACTAAAAGGAGATTAGTCTTCCAGTCAAGACAAGACACGGTGTAGATTTGTTTCTGTCTCTTCTTCCTGTCTAAGTATACCTATAAACTCTGAAAACATTAACAGAGACTACAAAAGACAATTCTGAAAGGTGGACAGTAGATGAACAGTTTGAGGATTCCAGGATGGGAGGCACAACACAGTAGCAGGATGTCTTATGACAATCCTACAAAGAGATGAGGCAATCCAGACATAGTTTTTTGCTGCTATCAATCTAGCAGCAGGAGGCAGCCCAGATAGATGCATTTCTCCCGGGCACCAAATGAGAGTTTCACTGAAAACACCTGGCAAACCCAACAGCACCAGCAGGGAAGACCAATCAGAAAATCTACACTGACATGCTCCTTCCCTGCCAGGTCTAAGAGAGATGCTGGATGGCAGGGAGGCCCTGGCAAGGGGAATCCCACCACATCAGTTGTCCTCATGGGTCTGAGATGTCTGCCCCCACTTAGACTCCTCTCCTCCCCAGGTGGCTTGGCCTGTGGAGGTTCCTTTTACCCCTCAGGCAGCATACGCAGGGTTAAGAAGAAGCTGTAGTTGTACCAGATAAACTAAACCCAAACCCACTGCTGTCAAGTCAATTTTGATTCATAGAGACCCTATAGAGAGAGTACAACTAATCCATAGAGTTTCTAAGGAGCACCTGGAAGATTCAAACTTCTGACCTTTGGTTAGCAGCTGTAGCACTTAACCACTATGCCACCAGAGTATCCAGGTAAACTGAGCACATCAGAATAAAATCACAAAGGCTCTGAAAATTAGTGTATCATTAGAGCCCATAAAAGTAGGGCAGAATCTGCATGTTGCATCTAAATAGGCTGACTGCTTGTTAAAACAAGAGATTTAAATAGGATCCAGAGACTCCTAGCACAATAGCCAAATGTCCAGGCCATAATTAAAAAGGACCCATTACCCCTAAGAACCAGTATAATTAATAATGTGAATGAGAAAAGACAATCAACTGACACCAATACTGATACGCATCAAAGGTTAAAACTGTGTGACAAGGATCTTAAAAAAGCTGTCCTAAAAATGTTCAATGAGAAATTCCAAATTTTCTTGACATATGAAAAAGTAAAAAATCTTAGCATAGAAGTAGATGTGATAACAAGAAACATGAAAGTTTTAGAACTGAAAAATAAAGTAATTGAAAAAGAAAATTCACTGAATGGACTCAGGAGTATAGTAGAGACGGCAGAGAATAGATTCAGTGAACTTGAGGACAAATCAATAGAATTTTCACAACCTAAACAACAGAGAGAATAGGTTGAAAGAAATGCACAGAGTTTTAGACACCTGTGGGACAATAACAAAAGATAAGCTTGTGCACCATGGGAGTCACAGAGGGAAAGGAAAAAGAGCCAGCCAAGCCAGAAAGTGGGATTAAAAGAATGAAGAAATAATGACTAAAAACTCCCCAAATTTTATGAAAGACATACAGCTACAGATTCAAGAAGCTGAGCAAGCCTCAGATAATTTAAACCCAAAGAAACCCAAGCCAAGATACATCATAATCAAGCTTCTGAAAGCTAAAGGCAAAGAAAAATCTTGAAAGCAATCTGAAACAAAAGACACTACCTATAGGGAAACTCCAATTTGAATGGTAGCAGATTTCCAAACTGAAACCATGAACACTATAAGGAAGTTGAACAACATTTTTCAATTGCTGAAAGCAAAGAACTGTGAATCATGAATTTATACCTAGCAAAACTCTTCTTCGGGAATGAAGTGGAAATAAAAGCATTGCTAGATGAAGGAAAACTAAAAAAAGAAAAAAATTATTGCTAGCAGACCTACCCTAGAAGAATGGCTAAAGGAAATTCTTCAAATGGAAAGGAAATGATAAAATAAGGCATTTTGGGGATTAGGAGGGAAGAAAGCACAGTGGAAAATGCAGATATATGGGTGTATCAGCTGACAATTCTTATGAATCTTATGAATCATATTTGATGATTGGAACAAAATTTACACCACTGTCTGATACTCAACACAATAATATTTAAAAATGGGGAAAGTAAGGGACCTCAACGGAAGAGAGGTTTCCACCTTCAGTCTAAGTAAAACATTGACAGCAGTAGACTACAATAAGCCAAATGTGTATTTAATTTCCAGAGCAACGATAAAGAAAACTACAGAAAGAAATACTTAAGAATACTTAAAAAAAAAAAAAAGTCAAGTAACTCACAGGAAAACAACAAAAGTAAACAACAGATAAAAAAAATCACGAAATGGCAGAGTTAAATGCTAACATGCCCATAATTGTCTTAAATGCAAATGGCCAAAATATACCAATTAAAAGGTGGATATTGGCAAAGAGGATAAAAAAAGACAAACACTACGGAACTACCTACTGATTAAAAGAAATTCCCTTCAGATTAAAAAACATAGACAGGTTGAAACTAAAAAATTGGAAAATATATGCTATGCAAACATTGAAAAAGCAGAAATGTTTATATCCATGTTAACAGACTTCATAATAAAAAACAGACTTCATAATAAAAAAAATTTCTAAAGACAAAGAAGAATATAATGTAATATAAAGATCCTCCACCATGAAGAAACAATCTTATTTACCTATGCGACAAAGCATAGAGCCTGGAAATACATGAAGACAAAACTGAAAGAGCTGAGAGGAGAGATAGATAAATTCATAATTACAGTTGGGGATTTCAGCACCCTACTGTCAACAACTCGTAATGGGTGAAGTGTTACATCTGCTAACCAAAAGATCAGCAGTTCAAATCTGCCAGACATTCCTTGGAAACCCTAGCGAGCAGTTCTACTCTGACCTCTACGGTCACTATGAATCAGACCCGACTCAGTGGCAGTGGGTTTTGGTTACTGTCAACAACTGTTAGAACCAGTGAATGGAAGATCAGCAAGGCCTTAGAAGATATGAACAGCACAGTCAACCAACAAAATCTAATCAATATACGTAGAACACAATATCCTACAACAGCAGAATACTATACATTTATTTTTCAAATGACCTGAGTGTGAATACTCTGGGAGTCAGTTCTACCGTGGCCCCTAGGGTTGCCATGAGTCGGATCCGACTCGACAGCACTTGGCTTGGCTGAGTGGGGTCACTAAAAAAAGTACAAACCTTAACAAATTTAAAAGCATTGAAATCACAGAGTATGTTTTCTGACCATGAAGTAATTAAAACTAGAAGTTAATAGCAGGAAGACAACAGAAAAGTCTCCAAACACTTAAATAATAGGAAACACACTTCAAACTAATCTGTAGGTCAAGGAGAATATCTCAAGGGAAATAAAGAAACGCACAAAACACAATGGACATGAATACACCACATAGTAAAATGCACAAGATGCAGCTAAAGAACAGAGAAACCATAAATAGCCCTCACAAAACAGCCTGGTTGATTTTTGACAAAAACCTTAAGAAACTAAGTGGGAAAAGAATAGCCTTTTCAATAAATGGTGCTGGAGCAACTGGACATCCATAGGAAAGAAAATGAACTTTGGCCTAAATCTTATACCTTATATAAAAGTTAACTCAAAATGAATTGTGGACTTAGTTCTAAAACTATGAAACTTTTAGAAGAAAATGTAGGGGAAGCATCTTCAGGACCTAAGGCTAGGCAAAGAGTTAGATTTGACACCAAAACTCTTGATCTGCGAATGACCTGTTAATAAATGCAATGACAAGCTACAGACTTGTAAATTGCATCCTGACAAAGGGCTGATATCTAGAATATATATGTGGATATTCTTTGTCAAGAGATCTCCTAAAGACTTTGGAGAGGGCGTGGCCCACTGACACACTAAACTGAGACTTCTAGCCTGCTAACTGGAAACAGTAAACTTTTTTTTTTCTTGTCATGACGGAGTGAATATATACATTCCCATATGAATTTACATGCCCACCTATATGCAGCTTCCACTGCTCTCCCTGCCCGGTGACAGCACACTATTCCTCTCTGCTCCATGCATGTCTCATCCTCCCAACAGTCTCCTTCCCCCTCCTCTCTACCCACTCCCCTTCCTCCAGCCAGAGGTCAGCAGGATGATATCCTGTAGATGCATAGAACCATAAAGTGCATCGCACTTGGCTTGGTTTGGCTGCATCACCAAGTCCAATCCATTCATGTCCAAAGAGTGGACCTTCATTATGATTTATGGGCAAGGGCAGCGTCAGCGTCAGGGGCCATGCTCCCAGGGGAATCCTGAAGCCACTGAACCATCAATTGTGGCCTTTTAGTAGAGATCTCAGGGTGCACCCCTCTGTATTCTTGTGTTGCCAGTGAGATTCAACTTGGTGAGCTTCATTGTGGCTATCACTGGTGGTGGCTGGGCACCATCCAGTTCTTCTAGTCCCAAGTCTATGTAGGCACCCACTCATGTGGGTCTTTCTATCTTCTGGGTTGTCTTTACACTATGTCATTTTGGTCCTTGGTGAGCATTGCTTCCTGCTGAGTTGGGACTATTTGCTGTGCCCTTGGATGGCAGCTTGGCAGCTTTTAAGACCCCAGACGCCACTCACCAATGTGGGGTGCAGAGAGCCCTCTTAGCAAAATGCTAGTTGTGACATTTGGCCTCAATTTCACCTGAAAGCATGGTCTCCTGCTCCCTGCCCCAGCTACTCTGTCCTTGTAATATTGGGTTAAGATGGAAGGAGTATTCAAGTTATGTTGAAGTCCACTTAATATTGTTCTTGTTTCTAATGTGTGCTATCACCGATTTTACCCAACCAAATTTCTACCAACTATCTAACCTAAACCCTCCCCCATCACCTTCCCTCCCTCCCTTCCCTTGCAGCCATCAGAGTCTTTTTTTCTATACATAAGTCTGTTTTCGAGATCTTATTGTAGGGGTTTCATACAATATTTGTCCTTTTGTCACTGACTACTTTCACGCAACATAATCTCTTCCAATTGAAACCAGGTTATGAGATGTTTCCTGGAATCATCATTATTCTTTATCATTGCGTAGTGCTCCATTGAGTATATATACCATAGTTTACCTATCTATTCCTCTGTTGTTGGGCATCTGGGTTGATTCCATCTTTTTGCTATTGTGGACTGTGCTGCAATAAACATTCTTGTGCACGTGTCCATTGGTGTGAATGGCCTTGATTCTGTAGGATATATTCCAAGTAGTGGAATTACTTGGTCAAATGGTATATCTATATCCATTTTTTTAAGGAAGTGCCAGATTGCTTTCCAAAGAGGCTGGACCATTTTGCAATCCCACCAACAGTGTAGGAGAGTTCCACTTTCTCCACAGCCTCTCCAGCATTTGTTGTTTTGCATTTTTTGGATCATGGCCAACCTTGTTAAGGTGAGATGGTATGTCATTGTAGTTTTAATTTGAATTTCGTTAGAGAAATGTCTGTCCATCTCCTTTGCCCATTGCTTAATTGGATGATTTATTTTCTTCTTATCGATATTTTGTAGTACCTTATAGATTATGGAGATCAGGCATTGGTCTGACATATAGTTGCCAAATATTTTTTCCCATTCTGTAGGTGGCCTTTTAATTCTATTAATAAAGTCTCTGGATGAGCAAAAGTGTTTGATTCTTAATAGTTCCCATTTATCTATTTTCTCTTCTGTTGATTGTGGTTTGTTTGACAGATTTTGAAGTCTGTCCACACTGTGTATTAAAACTTCCATTATTGTTCCTACTTTTTCTTGGATGAGCTTTATTGTTTTAGATTTGATATTTAGGTCTTTTATCCAGTTGGAGTTGGTTTTTGTATAAGGTGTAAGATATTGATCTTGTTTCAGTTTATTGCAGATGGATACCCAATTTTGCCAGCACCATTTGTTGAAGATACTGTTTTTACCCTGGTTGAATGTCTTAGGGCCTTTGTTGAGTATCAACTGTTTGTAGGCAGATGGTGTCATGTCTGGGGTCTTGATTCTGATCCATTGATCGATCTGTCTGTTCTTGTACCAGTACCAGGCTGTTTTGACCACTGTGGCAGTGTAATATATTCTAAGGTCAGGTAATGAAAGGCCTCCCAGGGTGTTCTTCTTCTTTAGTAGTTCCTTACTTATCCAGAGCTTCTTCCTTTTCCAAACAAAACTGGTGATTTGTTTCTCCATCTCATTAAAAAATGACTAGAAACAGTAAACTTCTATTGCGTTAGGCTACTATGCTTTGTGGTACTTTGCTATTGCAGCCCTGGGAAACAAACAGAGTTTTGTACCAGGAAGTGGGGTGCAAGTGTTACAAATATCTAAAAATATACAAGTGGCTTTGGAATTAAATAATGAGTAAAGGCTGGATTAGTTTTGAGGCACATACTAGGCAAAAAAATTCTAGATGTCCTTGAAGAGACATTTGGCAGAATTATAGACGTTAAAGCTAATCTTGGTGAAGATACAGAAAGAAGAGATAACTGGAGAGAAATATTCCAGTATCTTAGAGAATATATATATATGGTCATGAACAAAATGCTGCTGGAAATATAAACTTTAAAAGTGCTTCTACTGACACCTTAGAAGAAAATGAGGAACGTGTTATTGGATAGCAAAGGAAACGTGATCCTTGTTACAAAGTGGGTAACAACTTGGCTGATCATGTTTCAGTGTTACGTGGAAAGCTGAACTTGCAAGCAAGTTGCAAGCAAGCAACTTGGATATCTAGCTGGGTTAGTTTTGAAGCAAAATGTTGAGAAGGCATCCTAACAGAATATTCTTCTTTTTATGTTTGTCCGATGTTTCCTCACTGTGTCCTGAGAGTCTCACACTTGAAGACATGGGACGTCTTTTATCCCTGACTGGCAGTGCTAGCTCTTATCCCTCAGTCAAGGTGTTGCCATTTTTATTGGCTGCAACTAATAAGCAGTCTATGGGGACACACGTTAAGATCATACAAAAGTGCTACAGCTGCCAACCAAAGGTCAGCAGTTCAAACCTCCAGGCACTCCTCAGAAACTCTATGGGGCAGTTCTGTTCAGTCCTATAGAGTCATTATGAATTGGCATCAACTTAACGGCTCCGGGTTTCTTTTTTTTTGGTTTGTCAACATTTCCCTCTGGGTTTGTTGGCCACTGATGATGATTCTACAAGAGCCCTGGTGACATAATGGTTGAGTGCTTGACTATTAACTGAAAGACCAGTAGTTCAAACTCAGTAGCTGCTCTGTGGTGGAAGACGTGGCAGTCTGCTTCGTTAAAGGGTACAGCCTTGGAAACCCTCTGGAGCAGTTCCACTCTGCCCTATAGGATTGCTATGAATTGGAATTGACAGCAACTGTGTTTTTTCTGGATGATTCTTTACTAGTCCAGTTTTTACTCTGGTGATTGCACAGTGACAGTTTCCAACTGTGGAACTCAGATTTCTATTTACCAGTAAGCCCTTGGCATTTGGCTGTAATCAGAAGGCTTTTCTTCTCCTCTTTTCCAGAATTTGTCTATTAACTATTGCTAGGAACTCATGGATTCCTAATAACAGCTTATTATTCATTATGTAATTTTGGTCCTCAAAAATTGTGCCAGCCTTGGCCAGTAAGGACCCCTTTAACCTGACTTGAATGACCTGCCCCCATCATTAAAAAACAAAACTAACAATAATAAAAGCTTCCTTACTTTCAGGCATAACATGATATTTCAGACCGATACCTATCTTGCCCAAGCCCTGGAATTATTCATTTCTCCAAAATTCCCTAGTTCCTTTCAGTGGAGCGTGATATTAGAGACCAAGTGCTAGGTGCTAGGGTACTTGTGACAGCTGGGGGTCTTCGCCTGTTAGCCATTTCAGCAGCCAGACTGGAAATATATACAATTATATACATGCATCTACATATATGCATACACACACATACAACTAGTGTACACAAATGCATATATATATGTACACACATCAGCACACAATTGTGTATATATGCATACATATTCTTCAGAAAAAAACAAGTATTTCCTGTCCCATACGGGGTTCTTTCTCAGCTTTCCTTATTCTATATTGTATATTTCTTCTTCCACGATGAGAACTGGCTGTCAAACAAAATCAACCCTATTACTTGCTTCTTTGGTTCTGTAATACAGTGGTTGAAGTGGTGAAAGAGATTGACTGCTAACTGAAAGGTCAATGAAAGAACCAGTTCGAGTAATTTATGAGCATAGTATTTGATTATTTACCCTCAATCTGGGACAAAGGTTTATAGAGTAAGTTAATTTTTCATTCAGTAGTTAACACACACATTATTCTGTGATGGTGGCATAAAACCACCAGCCACGCTCCATGAGAGAAAGATGTGACTGCCTGCTTCTGTAGAGATTTATGAGGCCCGACAATTAAGTCTACAAGCTCATCGCAGAGAAAATTCTACATACTTCATTGCTGAATGTCACTATGGTCACCTCTCAAGTACTCCCCTTGGGAAGCTATGCACCAACGACAGCACCTAGTCTAACCTTCAAAGAAATTTTGGAACTCTTTCTGGAACAGCGACTGTGCATGCTGGCATGCTGGCAAGTTTGTGAACTTACTTGTGGAGTTATCTGTGAGGCAGTTTTTAGCTACTAAATAGCTGTATTTGAACACCCTACCTACTCACCTGATCTGGCCCCCAATAACTTTTTCTTTGCCCAAAGATAAAGGAAATATTGAAAGGAAGACATTTGTGTGACATTTAAGACATCTAGGTAATACAATGACAACTCTGATGGTCATTCCAGAAGAAGATACCAAAACTGCTTTGAAGGGTGGACTAAGCACTGACATTGGAGCATAGCTCCACAAAGGGAGTACTTTGAAGGTGACTGTAGTGATATTCAACAACGAGTTATGTAGCACTTTTTCCAGGATGCATTTGTGAACTTAATTGTCAGTCTTCGTATATAGCCTTGGGAATCCAGTGGAGTTGCTGTGAATTCTAACTGACTTGATGGAAGTGGGTTTGATTTTTTTGTATGATACATCTAAAATTGTTTCAGAGTTGCTTTGTCCATACTACTATAACAAATAAAGCCATTGAAATTTTCACGATTTGTCTGCAATTTTTCATCCTCTCTGCCCCCTACAAACAGTCATTCTGTCCCAAATTGAGGGTAAATAATCAAATACTCTATTCATAAATTACTCAAATTACTTTTTCATTCCCCCCTCCTTTTTAGTGTTAGTGATTGTTAGAAAGCCTTTCTCTGCACCTTGGTTATGGGGGGGGGTGTGATTCAGCAATATTTTCTTCTAGTTCTTGTATAACTTTCTTTTTTGTATTTAGGTTTCTGTTCCATTTAGCAGTTATTCTCTGTGTGTCAGAATTGACTTGATGGTTTGGTTTTTATGGTATGAAGAATGAATTTAATTTTTTTTTTTCCAAATGGGTATCCAGTGTTCCCAACACCATTTATTAAAAAAAAAAAAAAACTGTCTTTTTCCAGTGATTTGAATAACGTCATCCTGTGCTAGATTTTTACGTGTGTTCGGGTCAAGCTTTGGACTTTCTAATTATACTGGCTTTATAGAATATTTTAATTGTCTGTGGGGCCAATTCTGTCTAGTAGCTCTTTCTTTTCAGTGTTTTCCTAACTATCCCTGTGTGTTTATCTTTCCATATGAAATTTAGAGCCAATGTAATTCTATAAAAAAGTCATTGGCATTTTATTCAGATTTCATTAAGCTTATAAATTAATATAGAAGTAACTGTATCTTGATGATGCTGAAACATCCTAACCAAGAACATGAGATCTCTTTCCATCTGCTAAAGTACAGTTTAGATTGTTTTAGGAATGTTCTCTTATGTTATTTTCTTCATGTAGGTTATGAACATTTCTTGATAAGTTTATTCCTAAGTATGTTATCTTTCTTGCACTTTTTTTCTTGGGCTTTAAATGCACATTTACAGAGCAGATTATTTTCTCATCCAAAAATTTATGCACAAATAGTTTCATGATGTTGATTGCAATCCCTGCAATGTGTCAATACTCCTACCCTTTCCCTTTCCCCCTGTGGGTTCCCCAGTTCCATTGGTCCAGGTTTTCTGTCCCTTCTCACCTCCTATCTTTGTTTCGGGGCAAGTGGTGACCATTTGGTCTCATACACTTGGCTGATCTAAGAAGTACCATCTCATGTGCGTTATTGTTTCTTTTATAGGTCTGTCTAATCTTTGACTGAGAGCTGAACTTCAGGCAGACTTCATTCTGAGTCAGAAGGATGTCTGGGAGTTGTAGTCTCAGCAGTTGCTACAGTCTCTGTCAGACCAATAAGTCTAGTTTTTCTGTGAATTTGGTCTTTTGTTCTACATTTTCTTTACTCTCTCTGGGGCCCTCTGTTGTAATCCGTCAGAGCAGTTGGTAGTAGTAGCCAGGTACCACCCGGTTCTTCTGGTGTTGGGGTCATTAGGCTATGATTCATGTGGTCCATTAGACTTTTGGACTAATTGCAACCGTGAGCCTTTTGTTTTTTTCACTCTCCTTATCTTGTTGCTATTTCTAGTGGAGTTTTCTCATTCATTATAGCTATTAACCGTTTAACATTCACATGCAAAAATGCAATTGATTTTTGCATGTTAATTTTGTGTCCTGCTATCTTGTAGAGTTATTTGTTTAAATTTTTATCATTGCTTTTTCAGAGTTTCTCCAGGTATGCTATTCTGTCATCTGTAGAGATAGTTTTATTTTTAATTTTCTTATCCTTGCACTTTTGGCTTGTTTGGCACTTTTGTTTTCTCTAGTAAAATTATATTGATTAGCACCTCCAGAACAATGTTGACTAGTTGTAGAGACAGTGAACTTCTTGCCTTGTTTCTATCTTTAGTAGAAAGGCCTCTTGGGTTTGCCCACTAAGTAAGATGCTGGCTTTAGAGTTGATTTTTGTTTATCCATTTATTTTATTAACAGCTTTATTGAGTCAGACTTGATGGCAACAGTTTGGTCTGGTTTTTGTTACTGAGGTATAATTCACATAGCATGTAATCCATGTACTTAAAATTATGCAATTTAGTGGTTTTTATTCTCAGATACAGGAAACTATCTCTACAATTTTAGAACATTTTAATCACTTTGTAGATAAAACCCATGTTCATCAGTTATCACCCCAGATATTCCACCATCTCTAAGCAACTGCTAATCCACTCTGCCTGTATAGACTTACCTATTCTGTACATTTCATGTATTTACACACAGTATGTGGTCATTTGTGACTGATGTCTTTCACTTAGCATAGTGTTTGTAAGCTTCATTCACTTTGTAGTGTGTATCAAAGCTTCATTCCTTTAGATGGAGGAATGATAGTCCGTTGTATGAATGTACTACATCTTGTCCATCCATTCACCAGTTGGACGTTTGAATTGTTTACACCCTTAGGCTGTTGTGAGTAGTATTGCTGCAAACATTTATACTCAAGTCTTTGAATACTTGTTTTAAATTTATTTTTTTTAAATTGTGCTTTAGGTGAAGGTTTATAGAGCAAATTAACAGTACATTCAACAGTTTACATGTACATTATTCTGAGACATTAGTCACAACACCTGCAATGCATCAGCACTGTCCCCACTACCACCTTGGGTTTCCTGTTTCTATTTGGCCAGTTTTCTTCTTGCCCCTTCCTGCCTCCTCATCTCTGCTTTTGGGAAAATGCTACATTTTGGTTTCTATCGTGGATTGACTTATGTCTCCCTGCAAATGAGTGTCAATTTGGCTGGGCCATGATTCCTGGTATTATGTGTTTCTCCCTGCCCCCCATGTTGCAAATCCGGCCTTTACGATGGTAATGAGCGAGAACGGGTGGCAGTTGGGTTAAAGAGGCAGGACTCAGTCGACAAGCTTGGATCATGTCTTGAGGCAATCTCTTAGGAGCCAAAAGGAAAGGGAAACAAGCAGAGAGTTGGTGACCTCACACCACCAAAAATGCAATACCAGGAGCAGAGCAGTCCTTTGGAATCAGGGTCCCTGCACTTGAGAAGCTCCTCATCCAGAGGAAGACTGACAACAAGGACCTTCCTTCAGAGACAGCAGAGAAAGCCTTCCCCTGGAAACAACACTCTGAATTTGAACTTTTATCTTACGTTTCTGTTAGAAAAAAAAAAATCTCTTTGTTAAAGCTGTCCATTTTTGGCCCTGCTGCTATATAGCAGCATCAGATGACTAAAACAGTCTCATATAGATGGTTTTTCTAAAGCTCACCTTCCTTATAGATATTAGTTTATTTATAGGCCTGTTTATGATTGATAGACCTGTTGTAGACAGAGAATCTCAAGGAATGGCTTCAGTTCCAAGTTAGAAGAATGTCCAAGGGCCACCCATAGTCTTGGGTGTTTTCCAGTCTCTCTCAGACCAGTAAATTTGGTCTTTTTTATGAATTCGAGTTTTGTTTTACAGTTTTTTCCCACTCTGACTTGGACCTTCTGTTGTAATCCTGGGTTAGAGCAGTTTGTACTGGTAGCTGGGCACCATCTAGCTCTTCTGGTTTCAGGCTAGTGAAGGCTGTGGTTTTTGAACTGATTTTATGTATTTTCTCTTGTTAAGGAAATATTAATCCATTTTTATTTTTTCAGTGATATTTAGGAATGGGTATTGAATTTTAACAAAGGTTTTCCAGTATTTTTAGAACTAATCCTGTGATTTTTTTTTTCTCCTTGTATCTGTTCACATGAGGAATTGTAGTAAGTATTTTCTAATATTCACCTATTTTTCCTTTCCTGGTGTAAACTTGGAACACATGATGTCATGGCTGCTGACCAAAAGGTTAGCAGGTCAAAGCCACCAGGGACTTCTTAGAAACTCTACAGGGCAGTTCTACTTTGTCCAATAGGGTTATGAGTTGGGACCAAACCTGCTACCATCAATTCAATGACAGCAAATTTGTTTTTTTGGCAGGTATAGTATAAACTTGATCATAGGATTTTTTTTTTTGCATGCTAAGACTTACATTTTACTATCACACAATTAAAACTGTAGATAACTATAACCTACTCATTTTAACAATAATAACAATTCGAAATACATTGCCTTAGGTTTTAAACATAGGATAAATAAAAAGAAAGTACTGTGTAATAAATGGACATATATTTATGTAAATGTCTGAGAACAACTATGTTAGGAGGTTTGCTTATGTAGTCAGAGTCTTCCACCTCTTCCTAGGCTTATTGTGAATGCAACAACTATAAAAACAGATTGATGATGGTAAGTCATATTGGCAATGTCAATAACACAAATCTGGCACCATCAGTGACAGAATTTTCTAAACCATTGAACAACTAACTCATAAATGTCCTAGCCAATGAAAGCACACTTTTGCCTTGATTTACAGTATTACATGTACATTACATTACAAGTTTATATGGCAGTGTATGTGAGAATGATGCTGTATGTGTGTGTAATGCAGATTTACATTTTAAGCACAGAAACTCATGAGTATTTCACTCACATAAATGCTCAGTATAACATTTGTTTTTATGTAGGATTGTCCCATGAGTTGCAAGATGTCTAACATCCCTAGTAACTAAATCAAAACCAGGTCGTTTGTAGTGAAGATGATTCTGACTCATGATGAGTACACGTATGTCAGAGCAGAACTGTGCTCCATAGGGGTTCGCTAGTTGATGTTTTTGGAGGTAGATTGCCATGCCTTTCTTCCCAGGGACCTCTAGGTGGATTCGAACTGCCAACATAGCTGATTGCTTAACTGTTTACATCATACAGGCACTCCAACATCCCTGGTACCCACTAAGTAATACTAGTGTTATTGCTATCGTGTGCCAGAGAGTTGATTCCAACTCAGAGCGATTCTATAGTGTGGAGTAGAACTGCGCCATAGAGTTTTCAAGGCTGTAATCTTTATGGAAGCAGATACCCATGTCTTTTCTCCTGCTGAGCAGCTGGTGAGATTGAACTGCTGAACTTTGTTTTAGCATCCAAGTGCTCAACAGTTGTGCCACCAAGGCCCCTTAAGTACCAGCAGTATGCACCCCCCACCAAAAAAATTTATTCTAGTGACTAAACATGCCTCCCTCCTGTTGAAGATCACTGGGAGCAGATGAGATTTTAGGGTCTTTTGTTCCTGAACTGATTCTTTAATTTGTTCTGTTTGGCTCGGCCAGTGGCATTTCAGTTCTGTAAAAAGGGCCTGTGTCTATGGCAATGGCTTTTTTGCAGACCACTGAAGAATAGAGAAACTTATGGGAAAATATTTATCTTCACAGATAGTCAAATCAATTAATTATAGATTTACAAAAACACCAATAAATAGTACAGGATGTCATGAAACAGGTACTCTCACACATTTTACTTGCCATGTAAAAATTTTAAAGTAATTCCATTAAATATATATAGGTATAGAGAGTCCTTCAGTGTATCTACAGCTTTACACCAAGTTACCTTATTTCGTTGGGTCCATCACCATCTGTTTCCATAGAGATTAAAGGCAAAAGCAAACCCACTGCTGCTGAATTAATTCCAACTCCTAGTGACCTTATAGACAGAGCAGAACTGTCCCATAGAGTTTCTAAGGAGTGCCTGGTAGATTTGAACTGCTGGCCTTTTGGTTAGCAGCTGTAGCACTTAGCCACAGTGCCACCAAGATGACAGCCAAGAAAAAATGTATGGAGCTCAGTTTTACCCTGTGACATGCAGTGTCACCATAAGTTAGAATTGACTCAGTGTCAATTTTTACACATTTTACAGAGATTGAAAACACACACACATACAAAATAACTTAAGTCTAAGGTGCTGTCGATCAACAAATGGTTAGACAGGATATGGAAAAACTGATCCGGTATATGATTGCAAACATGTAGATAAATTTTATAAGAAATATACAAGGATCTGTGTGAAGAAAAGTATGAAACTCTTAGTCAAAATACTTAAAGATTTGAATGAACTCTGTGGTTGGGAAGATTCAGTATTGTGAAGCTGCCCATTTTTTCCCCAAGTTAATGTGTACATACAATGCTACTCACTTAAAATTCCAATGGCATGCTTTTATCAACATGACTGAGTATTTCCAAAACTATCTAGATGAATAAAAGTACGAAAATATTTTTAAGTTAAAAAAATTTTTTTTTCTTATTTTGTTGTTAAAAATATGCACAGTAAAATATACACTAATTCAACAGTTTCTACATGTACACAACAGTTGCTACATGGGTGACACTGGTGACCTTCTTCTAGTTAGGTATCTGTTCTCACCCTCCTTTCTGGGTGAGTTGTTTCTCCCTTATTAACACAAATTCACTTCCCCATCAGGGTCCCTGTCTAATCTTTCCACTTGTCATTGTCATTTTGATCCCACATAGATAGTTCACATAAGGGCATAATGCACAAGGCAGACATTTTTTACTAGTTAAGCCACAGTTTGGTTTTAAGAAGACTTTGGCGGATAGTTTTGATTAAGTTTTAAAGATTATCTCAGCGCAGTAGTGGTTCTCTGGAGTCCCTGAGAACTTGAAAGTCTGTTCTGCATTTCCTTCTTTTGATGAGGATTCTTCTGTGGAACTTTCGATCGAAATGATCAGTAGTGGTAGCTGGGTAACATCCAGTTCTTCAGTCTCAGAGCAAAGAAAGGAGCTGTTACTGGAGGCTGTTAACCACGCACTCAGTCTCTTCTTATTACTTTCTCTTCTTCCTGTGTTGCTCTAGGTAGATGTAGACCAGTTGGCATGCCTTGGATAGATGCTTGCAAACTTTGAAGACCGTAGGCACTATGCAGTGAGCTAGGAGGTAGGACAGAAGCACTTAAACACATTATTAGGCAAGTAAACTACAATATTCTGTGAAACCATGACCCTAAACCTCTAGACCAAAGAGCAAAGTCCCATGAAGTTTTTAGTTGTACACAAGCAGCTACTTTTTTTGGTCATTGTTGTAAATACTTGCATATATATCACACAATTTTTGCCAATTCACCTTTTTGCAGTTGTACAACTTACTGACCTACCCACTGCAGTCCAGTTGGGTCTGACTCATAGCGACTCTATAGGTCAGCGATTACAATAATCAGCTATGCAAGTCTACCTTTAACATAATATTTCTATCACTGTTAACCTCCTCCCCTTGGTAGCCATTAATAAACTTTGTTCTCTATACATTTGTTATTTCTTGTCTGTTTATATACATGAGATTATACCATATTTGCCTCTTCGTGCCTGACTTACTTCACTCGGCATAATAACTTCCAGTTCCATCCGTATTTTTAAGCTTTAAAAAAAGAGACATAATGAGAGGAAATTTTCTCTATTAGATGTTAAAATATGTTATATATTTAAAATAAAACAGTATTATTTCAGAGACATGGTTATATAATAATACCCCCAAATAGGTCAGAGTATTTATAAGAATTTGCTATATGATAAAGACAATAGTTCAGTTTTTTGAAAGGGTAGGGAAAACAAATTATTTAATAAACGGTGCTGTGTTAACTGGCTAAACATTTCTTAAGAAAAAACAACTAAATGCTCTCTTGTTCCATGTACCACCAAATAAATTCCAGAAGTATTCAAGATTTTAAAATAAATAATACAAAACTATAAGAAAATATGGTTGACTATAGTTGTTAAGAGAGGAATATCTTTGTAACCATTGTATTATAAGTAAAAAACTTTAAAGAAAATGATTGAAGACTTTGACTATCCAAAAATCCAATGTCTATTCATTGAAACTCTAAAAAATATCAAAAATATAACAAGTGAAGAATTTATGTCCTTAAAATACAAAGAGTTATTACAAATAAACAAGAAAAGGACAAGCATGATAAGCAAAAAAATTAGTTACAAAATTGAATACAATAAGCAAACCCTAGCACATCCATCCTGGCACATCCACGCATTATAGTATTATTTAATGATGAACAGAAATGAACTATAAAGTTAAAAGACACAGGAGAACTTGAGATACTACTGCTGAGTGAAAGAGGCAACTCTGAAAAAGCTACATACTGTATGATTTCAACTATATGAGATTCTAGAAAAGGCAAAATTATAGAGATAGTAGAAATATCAGTGGTTGCCAGGGGTCCTGGGGTGAAAGTGAGGCAGAGACAATGAGGTAGAGCACAGGGTGTTTTAAGGGCAAAGACACTTTTGTATGATACTGTACTGGTGGATACATGACATCATGCATTTGTCAAAACCCAGAGAACTGTACAACACAAAGCAAACCCTAAGGTAAACTAAGGACTTAAGTTAATAATCATGTATCAATATTGGTTCATGAATTGTGAAAAATGTAGCACACTAATGCAAGATGTTAATAACGAGAAATCATGTGCGTGGCAGGGGGCACATGGTTTACATGGGAATTCTCTGTACCCTTGTGTAATTTTTCTGTAAACCTAAAGCAGTTCTAAAGAGAAAGCTCATTAATGAAAAAATGAAATAGGAAATTTTTAAAAAGAGGAAGTATAAACTGTCATTAAGCATATGAAAAAATGTTAACTCTTAACTTGTGATGTAAGACAGAAAATAGGGAAAAACTCATGGTAATAAGCTTTGCATATCATTTTGGCAAATACTTAAAATCATCTTAATATCCAGAATTGTTGAAAATGTGTGGAAGTGCCCACTTTTATATTTTATTTTTGGATATATAAACTGATACAGTCTTTCTGTAGATAACTTTGCCAATGTGTAGTGAAAACCTTACAAATCTGCATATGTTTACACAACATTACAATTTTATTTAGGAAACATTTTTTATGACATGAGAAATAATTCTGTTAAAAGATTGGATTAGAAAGGAGTAAGCACAAAGTTATATGTCAAGAAACTTTATGAAAAGAAATCTAGATTGAAGTGTACCACTAGTGGTAAGAGCATTTGTCTTTCCGTGGTTGGATTGCGGCTGCTGTTATTTTTCTTTCTAAAATTTCCAATATTCTGTAAAGAATTATGTTTAGAATTAAAAAATAAAGCTCATTATTGTTGTTGTTGTTAGGTGCCACTGAGTTGATTCTGACTCATAGTGGCACCATGTGACAGAGTAGAACTATGCCCAAAGGTTTTCTTGGCTGTAATCTTTCCAAGACCAGTGATAAAGCCTGTTTAATGCCTATCTGTGTGCCTGGTCATTATGGGCATTCAATAACTGCTTAGTGAATTGGATTGTTCCCTGACTACCAAGCCCACTTACAATTTTTAAAGCACTTAGAACTGTCCCTAGAAGGCATTTAAAAAATGATCCACATTGCACGTAATGCCTGGGTACACACCGGTTGAGTAATTTAGTAATTAACGCAGGCTTTAGGCTCTCTAGGAACATACAGAGAATTAAGACATCTGGGAAGCTGGACAGCCCTGGTGGTGCAGTGGTTAAAATGCTCAGCGTCTAATGGAAAGATTGGCTGTTCAAATCTGATCTTTCTCAGCAAGGGAAATGGTCAAGATCTACAGCCTTGAAAACCCCGTGGTGATGGTTCTTGACAGCAGTTGGTTGAGTAGCTGAAAGTTCTCTTGGCACCAGAGTCACAATTTAAGAACTTACACTGATTATCAAGTAGTTCTGCATCACTTATGTTTATGATCCCTAGATTAGACAACTGCATGTGTTTTTCTTTTGTGAAAGCATAAAGAATTTTCATGCTAAGATTATTTTGGGGCTGTGCATGGTTTTATTATAATTTCCTAGGATGAGAATCTGGACACAATTTTTTCTTAAAGGACTGATTAACATTTCTAAAACTAACCACGGAAGGAGTCATTGTCCTCACACAATGGCATAAATTAAACTTGGGGACCTAAATGCTTTTCAGAAAGGGACTCCTCAGATGGAAACTTTTTCTTAATAGTCTCATCTTCTGACAAGGGCTATTAGGGCAGTGTATCTGTACTGACCTATCTTTTCTTATGTTGTGTGTAAGCATATCACTGAGTATGCTTGGAAATGTAGTTGTTTTAATGGCTTGAAGTCCCCTGTGCTCTTGAGTTTCTGTTCTCCTAAATCCAGAGATTTTTCTTTTTTCCTTCAGTTTCAAAACAAAGCATGGCGCCACCTACCAACATTCTCTAGTATTACATCATGATTAATTTCCTAAGTTTTGTGTACTCAGCAAACCATTCGTACAGAGGTCAAGCATAGACTTTGGGGCTCTTAGGATACGAAAGACATAGGTTCTGCCATGACCAAATTTTCAGCCTAGTTGAAAAGATGGGCACTACCAACAAGTATTTGAGTCATGTTAACACTTGGGGTCATTTTAGTACCGACGTCCACGGGTGGCATGAATGGTTAAGGGTGGACTACTAGCCAGCGGGTTGGTGGTTTGCACTCACCCAGAGGCACCTGGGAAGACAGTCCCGATGACCTGTGGCTGAGGGGTGGCAGCTGTGAAAACTCTGTGGAGCAGTTCTATTCTGCACACATGGAGTGGCCATAAATAGGAGTTGGCTCGGTGACAGCCAACAGTGGCAACAAAAATTCAGCGTGGACATTAGGAGGAAATCCAGTGCTCCAAACAGGGAGGCCGTCGAGGAGGCTGTCAAAGATAGCCTCAATAATCCAAATATAAAATCTTACTTCACTCAAATCCACAAAAACCAAACCGGTTGCCATGGAGGTTATTCCGACTCATAGTGACTCTGTAGGGCGGAGTAGAACAGCCTCATAGGTTTTCAAGTGCACTTCGTGGATTCGAACTGCTGACCTTTTGGTTGGCAGCTGTAGTGCTTAACTGCTATACCACCAGGATTTCCATCTAACTCAAAAGTAGTGCTAAATTGCCAGGTCCTTAAACAGCTGGAGAAAAGCTACAGTATTTGACATGTGGCCTCAGGCCATGTGGGGATATCATACCAAAAATCTTTCATTTCAAACAAACGTATTTGGGATTCCAACCATTCTTTCACAACTTGAAGGCATCTTCTTATTGATGTCATCGTCACCAGCATTCCTAGCTACCTGATAGCAACTCTTTGAGAATAAACTTAAATTGACCAATAGAGTTCCAGGTACCTGTTTTCACTTTTCCTGCTTCCTGAAACCTGTAAGGTAAACTCATCACAGTTTGTCTCATAAGTCAACAGAAAAATGAAAAGGAATTAATCACTAATTATATACAAGTGATTCTAGCTGAAAGACTGAGAATAGATCCACTAGAAACTGGTTCATCTGGATTTTGAATTAAATTTTGTCTGTTCATGTTATCCATGGAAGTGTGATCAGATTGTTAGCTCATTCAAATTTTCACATGCTTTAAAAATTCTTAGTTCAAACAATAGAGTGTAATACTTTTTTCTCTCATTCAAATATCAAACTTGTTGGAAAACCCTAACTGGTAAATTTCTCAGGAGATGAGTTTTCAGAAGAAAAATATTATTTAATTTCATCTGTAAAAGCTTCCTACCAGCCTTTTCATTCTTCATTTGAAGGATTCAAGGGACAAGGCACTTGTTCATGGTTGAAGGTACATTACAGTTTTAGGATATTTCCCTATTGATGGGTGTAAATATGGTTTTTTTCATTTTAATTGTTCTGTGGTATTCTGTGGAAACCCTGGTGGTGTAGTGGATTAAGTGCTACATCTGCTAACCAGAAGGTTGGCAGTTCAAATCCACCAGGCGCTCCTTGGAAACTCGATGGGGCAGTCTACCCTGACCTCTAGGGTTGCTGTGGTTCATACCCAACTTGGTAGCAGTGGATTTTTTTTTAAATAGTATTCTGTGGAAGGAAACTCTGGTAACATAGTGGTTACGTGCCGTGACTGTTAACCAAAAGATTGGCAGTTCAAATATACCAGCCACTTTTTAAAAATTTTACCTTATTGTGCATTAGGTAAAAATTTACCCAACAAATTAGTTTCTTATTCAATAGTTTGCACGTAAAGTGTTTCCCAATGTTGTTTTTATTCCCCACAATGTGTCAGCACTCTCCTTGTTGTCATCCTAGTTTCTCTGTCTCCTTTCATCCTGACTTTCTGTCACTTTGTGCCTGCCCATCTCTGCTTTTGGGCAAATGTTGCCCTTTTGATCTCATATAATTGATTCCTCTAAGGAGCATGTTCCTCTCAGGTATTATTGCTTATTTTATGGGCTTATCTATGATTTGGCCATGGACTGTTTTTAGGCTGTATAGTCTTACCTGTAAACTTGGATGGCGTAGTGGTTAAGTGCTACATCTGCTCACCAAAAGGTCAGCAGTTCAAGTCCACTAAGTGCTCCTTGGAAACTATGAGGGAGTTTTGCTCAGTCTGTTGGGTAGCTATGAGTTGGAATCGACTGGATGGCAGTAGGTTTGGTTTGGTTGGTTATAGTCTTTAAGTGGCAAATTGCCAGGTTCTTTTACCAAGGTGCTGTCAGGTGGGTCGGAACTACCAATCCTGGAGTTACCAGTTGAGTGCTTAACCATCGACCCACCAAGGCTCCTCTTGCACTGTAAGTTAAAAACCAAGCCATACTCTACAGGACAGAAAAGAACTGCTGCAAAGGATTTCCAAAGAGCAGTTGGTGGGTTTGAACTGTCGACCTTTGCTTAGTCATAAGAATTTGGACTGTGGAGCTAAGACTGCCTGGGTTTGAATCCAGGTGAGGCTAATAGAATCTTGAAGAAATTGCTGAATGCCATTCTGTTTTAAGTTTATTTTTTCATAGATATTAACAGTACCTCTACAGTCATTTCTCTAACTGCCTTTGAAGATATCACCTCAATACCTCTGTCATTTACTATTGCTGATAAGAAGACTGTTGAAATTCCTTGGTTGAAAATGTATCTTTTTTCCTATCATGTCTTTTAGGAATTCCTCTTTGTCCTTAATGTTACATTTTCGTTATAATGGCTGTTTAGTTCTCAGTGTGACTGAGAAACCAAGTCTCTCTCTAATACTGGAAAATTACGGGTGATTATTTAAATGCTTCTTCTCTGCCAGGCTTTCTAGCTTCTATTTTGGAATCTGTCAAGTATTTGTAGCCCCAGTGAGCAGCAGGTAAATGTTTGGCTGCTACCCAAAGGGGGGGAAATTCAAATTTACTTGCCACTCTCTGTGAGTTGGAATCAACTTCACAGCAATAAGCTTGTGTTTTTATTTTTATTTTTTTGTGGGGTGTTAGGCATTTACTGGAAACTTTCAATTTTATCTTCAAATCTCACTTGTATTTTTTATTATCTTTCTGTGCTCATTCATATTTTTATTATATGTCTGAGCTGTATTCTCAGTGAGTTTCTCATCCCTACTTTTCAATTTACCAATTTTATCTTTGACTATGTTAGGTCTAGAGTTTATCCCATCTGTTGCCTATATTTCAAGGTTTCATTTTTCACTTTTAAAATTTCTAATGCTTTCTTTTTTATACTATCCATTTTTGTTTCATTTCTGCTTATGTTTTGTTTTATGTTTTCTTTTTCATTGTCAGTGGAAGTTATCCTTCATTTCCCTCTTAAAAATCTCAAAGCTATTTGGTCAGACTATAATGCCATATTAATCTCATGTAGAGTGATTTCTTCTTCTCCTTTTGTTGGTTATTTTCCTTTTTCTTCTTTTGAAAGGCATTTTTTTTTCAGAGATTGATTATGTATGCACGTGTTTGTTTATTTTAACTGATGAGAGCAAAAATACCCAGACTATAACAATAAAAATTGTAGGAGAATGGCACTAATAAAAAGGGTGATTTTAATAGAATGAATTTTCTCAAGATTCTCAGATTGGATAGCCAACAGTCCAATTTAGAAAAACAAAGATAAAATGCACTGTGTCCATGAATATTTACAGATAACTTAATATGCTGCAGAAGAACAGACGAAGGGACAGAGAAGTAATGTATTATGCTGGGAAGACTATACTGCAGCGATCAGACCATGGTTGAACCCAATTGTTGTGTTCAAGAATTTTGAACACAATATTGTCTTCTGGATTAAGTGAAAATTTGCAAGTTTCTCCTTTTACAGGTGCCTTCTCTGTGCTCTTGGAACATAGTATTTGTATATCTATCTTCTATCTGTAATATTGTAGAACCATTGGCTTGCCACCATCAAAGAAATATACAGCTAAGCTGATAAACTGATTGAATTAAATGTGTATCACACTGTATGTTTCTCTTGTGAACTTCCAACAGGGATATATCCTGTACCATTCATTAAACATGAGTAGTTTGGAGGCTATCACTAATGCCCTGTTCCACAGGCTGCTGATGTAGCCAATTCCTTATGCTTTTGAACATTCTGTAGTGTAAACTGTGCTGGTTCGTTGGTTTCCTTATTGCTGACTCAGGATTCGGCTTTATTTTTTTTTTCAAGTCTCCTAAGTTCCTTTGTCACACATATATCTAAAAATTCTGAAGTTTGGTTCCTTCCTTCTCCTCTCATTATTTTCATCTTTTGGGACATACTGGTTCTTAAAATACTATTTTAATGATGCTTTGGAAGGGCTAGAAAACTAGTGTTTGTGTCTCAGTTTTCACCTCCAGCCAGAGGCTTAAACCCTTGGTTGCTCTTTCAGCTTAAGATTTCTTCATGCCATCTTATTTTTTAGACTCTGTTAGAATAAAAGAGTTTTTGTTTCTCCTTTATTCTTATTTCTTAGGATGTTTGCTTTCAAAACCAGCCACAGTAATGTAAAGACAACACCTCATGAAGAAGCTCCAGTGGAAAGGAACCAACAGCTGGGCCAACTTGTCAACCTTGTGAAGTAGATTCTCTTCCACCTTGGAAGTAGATACTCTAGTTGACCCACCCCAGCCAACACTGTCACTTGTCCCTACCAATCCTGGCAAACTACAGACTCATAAACAAAGAGAATTATGGGTGTTGTTTTAAGGCCCTATAGTTTGAGGTAGACTATTGTGCAGCAGTGGCATACTAGAATGCCCCTTCCTGCTTAGAAGTCTTGTGATTGCCTCTCTGATTCTCTAGACTGTTGATTGAGAAATAAGTTCTGTAATGCTCGTTGCATAGATCCAGTCAGTGGTTTGGCTCAGCTACTGGCCACTAGGCTGGATCTGAATTCCTCCTTCCCTAAGCCTTCGACTCTGTGTGAACAGTATAATCGACACTTAGTAGCCATGGGACAGGGAGATGTCCACCCACCCTGTGTCTGTTCCACCCACAGTTGGGTCTGTTTGTATGTGGTAAATACATATGTGACAAACCATTTGCCATTCCAGCCTTCTGAGCATGTATAATTCATGGACATTAATCGTGTTCATCATACTGCGCAGCACACCTGTTTCTAAACAGTGCCAGCTGCTCCTGTTCCAGTCTTCCACCTCCTGCACAACATTTGAAATTGCTCACGATCTCACAGAAATGACACTCCACTCTGCTCTCCTTTCCTGTGTCTTGACCTGGAGCCTGCTGTCTTCAGTGCTTCTCACTGTTTTAGAGTCAAACTCGGGACAGGATTTGGGAGATTTGTTTCTTTCTCCTAACAGACTTTCCATCATTCCCACTGCCATTTCTACATGCTACTTGGAAATGAGATATTTATCTTGATTTTTGAGTCTAGCTGTGATTTTCATTTTCTTTTTGTGTGTTTTATCTACATTTTTACAAGTTTGGAGCAGAGTGTGTTTTTGAATCGTGATGCTACTGTACCATCTTGACATAAAACTCTGGGTATGACTTTATTCCACCAGAGAGCAACATTCTCAAACTTCTTTAGTGCCAGACTATCCTCTCCTACTTCCCTGCACTGTCACAGAAGTCACTTGACCTTCCACTTGAGGCTCTGTACACCTGAGACGGTGGCACTAAGCCTCTTTGAGGATGACTCTGTTTTTGCTGTTTCTCTCCAGTTGGCTCAGCTGTTCTATCTTAAGAAGAAAGGTCAAGTCCACTTGTCTGCCAAACTTCTGTGTCACCTTTTTCCTTTCCTTCCTTGCCAAGTTTCTTAAATGCCCTCAATGTCTTCACCATACATTCATTCTTAATCTAGCACTATCTGCGTTACAGTTACTACAGCTGCCTAAAAGCAACCCCACAGCACAACAGCTCAAAACAACAATCCTTTTATCTTTCTTGCTCACAATTCTGTGGGTCGGAAATTTGGTATGGGCTTGGCTACGCAGTTCTTCTTTGAAGTCTCTCAAGCAGTTGGAGGCAGATGTTGGCTAGGGCTGAAGTTTCAGTAGGGCTGGCATCTCAGATGGATCCTTTATATGGCTGGCAATTGATACACAGCTGGGATAGTCTATTGGAACTGTCTATTGAAACAGCTAAACATGGCCACTTTAGCATGGCAGCTGTGATGGTGACTGCTACTGGCTTCCCACAGTATAAATGTACCCAAAAGTCCTGGCAGATGCTAGGTGGCCTTTTTCAACCCAGCACAAGCCAGACATCATCACTTCCACTGCATTCCATTGGTTAAGATAGTCATAAGCTTACCCAGAGATCAGGGCAAGAGATATAAACTCCCATCTCCTTAAAGAATACTGTCACAAAGAACCTTGGGGCCATGTTTTAAAAGTGCTGCCATTCTAAATAAATGAAATAATTTCTGTGGCCAGGGATTACCTACATTTCTCCCACATGCAAAATACTCATCCCTTTCCAGGAATCTCTTGCCCATAAACGTTTGTAAGAAACTAAAATCCTGTTTTAATTTTGTGCTATTTCTGTCTCTTTCAGATGAAGGTGATACAGTTATTTTAAAGAATTTGTGGGATTCCTATGTACCTTTTTCTAGTTGATTCTATTAGACAAAAGCCATCCACACAAATCTCCTCAAGGAAGGACTTGGACTCTTTGTCAGACTACTGTGTGTGATAATGTCCTTAAGAAACCTTCAAGTCCTGAGTAATATAACATAGTCTACACTCTTAAGGAATTTTCAGTGCAATGAAAACATGTATATTATCAAATGTGTTTTCATGCAGACAAGTGCAGTACGCTGGGGGAACCCAGGGGGTGCACTTAGCCCAGCTTGGCGGGGTACCAGAAGCTTCCATCAGCATCATGACAAGTGTTTATGAGCCAGCTAGACAAAGACAGGAAACCCTGGTGGCATAGTGGTTAAGGGCTGGCCAAAAGGTCAGCAGTTCAAATCTGCCAGGCACTCCTTGGAAACTCTATGGGGCAGTTTTACTATGTCCTATAGGGTCTCTATGTGTCAGAATTGACTTGACAGCACTGGGTTTGGTTTTTTTTTTTTTGGAGAGGAGTTAGACAAATATAGGGAGAAGTGTAGGAGGGACGTTAGTGTGGCAAAGGCCCAGAAGTATAGTCCAGAGCAAAGTGTCCAGTCATGAGCCAGCATTTCAGTGTCACTGTGGAATAAAGTGCTGAGAAAGGCAATAAAGGCTGACTACAGGAAAAAGAAAGAAAGGGAGGGGGAGAGTCCATTTGCACAGAGGGAGCAGAATGTAGACACTCCCTCTTGCAAATTGCCTTTGGTCCCATCCAGCACAGTCAGAGCTTTTGGGGCATTTAGAATTGGGTACCTCAATCAGTGATGCCCACCATCCAGAGTTCGGTGCTGGAGGCCTACTGGCAGTGTTTCTGTTTGTCCAACTTGTGACCTAAAAATCCACTTGTGGATTCTCTCTGTGGAAGGCTCTGGACCTTCCCCAGTGGACCTGCTATTATTAGTGACAGGGAGTAACAGCAGAAGTGCCGTGGTCGGATTTGCATTTTGACTTAGTTCCCTGGTAATGGCAGTGGAAAAGAGCCCTGGTTGTGCAAAGGTCAAACACTCAGCTGCTACTCAAAAGGTTGGCTGTTAGAATCTATCCAGAGGCAGAAAGACCTGGTGATGTGCTCCTGTAAAGATCACAGCCTTGAAAACTCTGTGCGGTGAGTCTACTCTGGAGATCAAATGAATCAGACTCAACAACAATGACAGAGGGACAGGGAAGACCAATTAGAAATGAGGCCACTGGGACACCTTGCCCAGACAAGAGAGAATGAGATCTTAAACAAGGGAAAAGGACTAGTGGATGCAGTCAGATTTGCTTCTGAGAGAACAGGCAAAGATACTCTAGCAAAGATACTCAAATGGTCAATATACTTATGAAAAGACACACAGCATCAATAGTTCTCAGAGAAACACAGGTTAAAGTAATGTTTACACAACTCCATTCACACAAGAAAGGATCAATGAAGAAGACAGACAATGCCAAGTGCTGTTGAGCTGGGAATATAAATTGATACAACCACTTGGAACAACCCTGTGGCAGTATCACTAAAGCTAAGTACATGCACACCCTATGACCCAGCAAAGGAGCCGTGGAGGCACAGTAGTTAGTTGCACAGCCACTAACTAAAAGGTCACTGTCAATCTGTCTAACCGAGGGTCTCCTTAGCCCTTGCTGACCCTCAGCTTTACCACACATGATGTCTTCCTCCTGATAGTACACCCAAAGCAAGCGAGTCAAATAATTTCCATTGTGATCCATAAGGTTTTTGTTGTGTAACTTTTAGAAGTAGCTTATCAGGTCTTTCTTCCCAGTTGGACTTAGTCTGGAAGATGCTGAAATCTGCCCACCATGGGTGGCCCCACTGGTACTTGAAATCAGTGGCATAGCTTCCAGCATAACAGCAACATGCAAATCACCACAGTATGATAGACATACGGGTGATAGAGAGCAAAACAAGCCAGAGATGAAAGTGTATGAACTGTGTGACTCCATTTTATATGAAATTCAAAAATAGGCAAAGACGTTTCATAGTAATCAAAGGTGGGACTGTAGTTGTCTTTGGTGCAGAAAGAGAGTCATGGTTGAAAGGGAACAACACGGGGGCTTCTGCGGATAACGATGGTTGTGCTCTTTCCTGATCTGGTTGCTGATTACATGGATGTAATCATTTTATGGGCATTCACACAGCCTATGAGTCATGTACTTCTCTCTGTGAGTATTATATCTCATTTGGACCCTGTGTGTCAGGTGACCCCCTAAGCCTAGAACATTCCTCTCAAAGTCAGCTTCATCCCAGGCCCCAGAAACCAAAAACTACTGCTTCCTTCCATACTAAAAATAGCTCAGGTCCAGACTAGGGAATGGGTCCACTAGGGGCAATGGCTGCTGGGGATGGTGGTTGGAGGGATGTTCTTCTTCTTCAGCCCTGTATCCATGATGCTCAGTGCAAAACAAACAGTGGCGATGCTCAAGGAGCCCTTGCAGAAGAAAGGAAAGCAGAGGGAGGGAGGGAGGCAGAGAGAGAGGAGGGAAGAAGGGGAAAAGGAAGACAAGAAGGGAGGAGATAAGGAGGAAAAGGGAGAGAGGGAGGTAAACAGGGAGGGAAGAACAGAAAAAGGAAGGGAGAGTGGGGCAGTGTCCACGTGCACAGAGGGAGTTGAATGCAGATTCTGCCTCTTGCAAATTGCCTTTGGTCCTATCCAGCACAGCCAGAGCTTTTTGGGCATTTAGAATTGGGTCCCTCAATCAGTGACGGCTACCACACAGAGTTCCGTGCTGGAGGCCGACTGGCAGTGTTTCTGTTTGTCCTGCTTGTGACCTAAAAATCCACTCAAACAGTCATCTGCAAAGTCTTAGTGGAGTTCTTATCCTGTGCCCATGAGGTGTGGCCCACGCCAGTGACGCTGTGAGGGGGGTGGTGAAGGCACTGAGTCCAAGGCTGCCTGTCCCTGGTTACCCTCCTGCCTACATGACTGCTCCCCCAGCTCCACGCCCTCCCCTCCCAGCCCAGAGCGGAGGCCACCTGAGGAAAGGTCACTGGGCTGCAGAGGAAGGTGTGGTGAAGGAGGGGACAGATGAAAGGAGGATGGGGATTGAAGAGGTCCAGGGTCCCTCCAGAGGACTTGACTGGAGAGAAAATAAAGGCAAAAGCCACCTTGGCTTGCCTTTGCTGACACAGAGATCAGATGCCTGATGTGAGCAGCCACCTTCTCTACTCCTTTCATCTGTGGCAAGGGCATCTGACCTGCCAGGAGCCTTTTGCTTGTATATGCTTTTTTCCCCTTATATATGCCTGATAGCATCTTTTTTTTTCTTAAAGGTATATATATCCATTCCTGTTTCCTAGAGAAAATCTGGTCCAATCACTTAAAACATTAGTTCAAAGTGAAGACAGAGGAAATGGTAACCTTCTGCAGTGTGGTTTAAGGAATGTGGGCAAGTCTCTCCACTTAAAGATACAACTGAAATGCCACCATTGTGACAAATGTCACTAGGTTAGGGCTTGTCTTCTCCTTCCTGTTTTCTAATGTCAGTTGTTGTTGTCAGCTGCCATTGACTCCGCTCTAACTCATAGTGACACTGTTCACAACTGAATGAAATGCTTCCCAGTCCTGCACCATGTCCACAATCATTGATATGCTTGAGCCTATTATTGCAGTCACCATGTCCGTCCATCTCCATGAAGGTCTTCTTTTTTGCTGACCCTCTACTTTACCAAGCATGATGTCCTTTACCAGGGATAGATCCCTCCTGACAACGTATCCAAGTACATAACATGTAGTCTCACTATCCTTGCTCTAAGGAGCACTCTGGTTGCACTTTTTTCAAGACAGATTTGTTTGTTCTTTTGACAGTCCAAGGTATGTTCAATGTTCTTCTCCAACACTACTTTTCAAAGACGTTAATTCTTCTTTGTCTTTCTTGTTCTTTGTCCAGCTTTTGCACGCATATGATGCGACCGAAAATGCCATGGCTTGGGTCAGGCGCACCTTAGTCTTCAAGGTGACATCTTTACTTTTCAGTACTTTAAAAAGATCCTTTGCAGCATTCCCAAGGCAATGCATTTTTTGATTTCTTGCCTATTGCTTCCATGGATGTTGATTGTAGATCCAAGTAAAATGAAATCCTTGACAACGTCAATCTTTTCTCTCTTCATTATGATGTTGCTTACTGGTCCAGTTGTGGGGATTTTTGTTTTCTTGATGTTGAGGTATAATGCATACTGACAGCTGAGGTCTTTGATCTTCATCAGTAAGTGTTTCTAGTCCTCTTCACTTTCAGCAAGGAAAGTTATGTCATCTGCATAACACAAGTTGTTGATGAGTCTTCCTCCAATCCTGATACTGCTTTCTTCTTAATGGAGTCCATCTTCTTGGACTGTTTGCTCAGCATACAGATTAAAAAAATACAGTGAAATGATATAGTCTTGACACACAATTTTCCAGACTTTAAACCATGCAGTATCCCCTTGCTGTGTTCAAATGACTGCCTTTTGATCCATGTACATTTCCTCGTAAGCACAATTAAGTGCCCTGGAAATCCTATTCTCTTCAATGTTATCCATAATTTTCTATGATATATCAATCTAATGCTTTTGCATAGCCAATAAAACACAAGTAAACATCTTTCTGGTACCCTCTGCTTTCAGCCAAGATCTGACTAATATCAGCAATGATTTCCCTGGTTCCATGTCCTCTTCTGAATCTCTCCTGACTTTCTGGCAGTTTCCTGCCAATATATTGCTGAAGGTATGTTTAAATGATGTTTAGCAAAATTTTACTTGCATGTGATGTTAATGATATTGTTAGATAATTTAGGCATCTGACTAGATCACCCTTTTGGGGAATAGACATAAATATGGAGCTCTTTTAGTTGGTTGGCCAGGTAGCTGTCTTCCAAATTTCCTGGCATAGATGAGTGAGCACTTCCAGTGCTGCATCTGTTTGTTGCAAAATCTCAATTGATATTCCATCAATTCCTGGAGCTTTCTTTTTTGCCAGTGCCTTCAATGCAGCTTTAACTTCTTTTTTCAGTTCCTGATCATATGCTACCTCTTGAAATTGTTGAGTATTGACCATTTCTTTTTGGTGAAGTGACTTTGTGTATTCTTTCCATTTTCTTTTGATGCTTTGTGTGCCATTTAATACTTTCTAGTGTCAGTACTTCCCCTTAAATGGACAAGTGAAGGAGACAACAACTGTCGCAACATGTTGTTGGGGCAGCTGGAAAGGGTATGAATGTTTTAGGGTGGGAAGAGCAGAGACTACGATAGTTTCAGAGGCTGTGGTTGGCTTAGTGGAGGAATTCTCCTTTACAATGCAGGAGACCAGGGTTTGATTCCTGGTCAAGTTACTTCATGCACAGTGTCATGGACTGAATTGCATCCCCCCAAAAACATGTATAGAAATTTGGCTGGGATCTGAGGTACACCAAATGGTCCCAACTCAGCAGGTACAGATGATCACCAAGGACCAAAATGACATAGGGGAAAGAGAACCCAGAAGATAGAGAAACCCACGTGGGTGACTCTACATTGACATGTGACCAGAGGAACCAGATGGTGCCTGGCCACCACTAGGGGTAGCCGTGATGGGGCTCATACAGTTGAGTTTCACCAGCAACATGAGAATAAAAAGGAGTGCACATTGAGAACTCCATTTAAAGACCACAACTGATGGTGCAGTGGCCTTGGGGTTCCCCTGGGAGCATGACTCCCGGTCCTGATGCTGCCCCTGTCCATAAATCATTACTGAGGTTGACTCTTTGGACAGGAGTGGATAGGACTTGGCAACACAGAGTGACCATATCATGTGTGCCCTTTATGGTTCTAGGCATCTATAGGCATCTATCGTCCTGCTGGCCTCTTGCTGGAGGGGAGGAAAGTGTGCAGAGGAGGGGACAGAGAATTGTTAGGAGGATATGACATGTATAGGACAGATAGGAGTGTGCTGTCACACTGAGTAGGGAGAGCAGCAGGAACTGCACATAGGCAGGCATGAAAATTTATGCTAGATTGTATACTTTCACTCAATCGTAACAAATGAAAAAGAAAAGAAAGAAATCTGGCTGGGTTGTGATTGCCAGTGTTGTGTGATTGTTCTCCATTTTGTAATTTTCCTATGCTGTATGATTAAGATAGGTCTAGAAACCCCTTCCTAAGGTCACTTCCCTGTTCCATTGTAAAGAGAGTTTCCCTGGAGTGTGGCGTGAATCACCTTTTATCCTTTTTATCCTACAACAGATAAATGGAAAAGGAAGCAAGCAGAGAGTTGGAAACCTTGCATTAGCAAGAAAACAGCACCAGGAGTAGAGTGTGTCCTTCAGACCTGAGGTTTCTGGCCAAGATGCTCTCTGACCAAACATGATGGAACACAGGGACTTGCCTCTAGAGCCAACAGAAGGAATGCCTTCCCTTGGGATGGACAACCTGAATTCAGACTTACAGCCTAGCAGACCGTGTAAGAATAAACTTTCTTTTCTTAAAGCCATCCACTTGTGATATTTCTGTTAGAGCAGCACCAGATACTAAAACACACAGCCACCACCTGTGTGTCAGTGGAGGCTTTCTTGTTGCTATGACAATGAGCAGGTTCACCAGAGCTTCTACATCAGGATGGGTGAGGAAGAAAGGCCTGGAGGTCTACTTCCAAAAAGTAGCCAGTGGGACCCTATGAACCACAATGGTGGTGTCCTCATCTGATCATAGGGATGGCACAGCCTTTTGATCCATTGTGCATGGGATATCTGGCCTCAGTGGTCCACTTGACAATAGCTAACAAGAAGACAGTTTTGCTTAGGAACAATTCTGTCAAACAGGAGCTTGATATCCCAGGTGAGTTTAACAGGTCAGTGTAGTGGTTCTCAAGGTGTAGTCATGGGACCAGCAGCACCAGCATCACTTGGGAGCATGTTAGAAAACCCATTTCTTGGGTCATTGACTCGTTGAATCAGAAGAGCAAGGTGGTGCAAATCCTTCAGGCGATTCTGCAACACGCATCATATGCATGCAAAAGCTACCAAGACCAAAAGAGAATTACTGTATTTGAATAATGACGTTGATGAAGAATATTGAATATGCCATGGACTGCCAGAATAACAAACAAATCTGCTTTGAGAGAAGGGTAGCCAGTATGGTCCTTGGAGCTGAAGATGGTGAGACTTCATCTCATGGACTATGCACATGTTATCAGTCAGGATCAGTTCCCTGGCTTAGGACATCATGCTTGGTGTCATGGGTTGAACTGTGTCCCCCCAAAATGTGTGTAGCCATGTGGCTCGGCCATGATTCCCAATATTTTATGATTGTCCTCCATTTTGTGATTTTTCTGTGCTGTATGTTAAAGAGGATTAGGATGGAACTGTAAATCCTTTCATAAGATCATCTCCCTGCTCCACTGTAAAGGGGGTTTCCCTGGAGTACGGCTTGTATCACCTTTTATCCTTTTGTCCTACAAGAGTTAAAATGAAAGAGAAACAAGCAAAGTCGGGAACGTCATACCATCAAGAAAGCAGCGCCGGGAGTAGAGTGCGTCCTTCACATCTGAGGTTCCTGCGCCACGTTGCTCCCTGACCAAAGACTGATGCAACACAAGGACTTTCCTCCACAGCTGATAGGAGGGAAAGATTTCCCTTGAGCAGGCACCCTAAATGTGGACTTGCAGCCTACTGGACTATGTAAGAACAAACTTTCCTTTGTTAAAGTCATCCACTCTGTGGTAGTTCTGTTAGAGCAGCGCTAGATGGCTAAAGCATTTGGTAAGGTAGTGAGTCAGCCAAAAAAAAGAAAGAGTCTCGACGAGATGGATCGACACAGTGACTGCAACAATAGCCTCAAATGTCACAGTGGTTATGAGGATGGCACAGGATAGAGCAGTGTTTCGTTCTGTTGTTCCTGGATTGCTATGGGTCAGAATTGACTCTATGGCACTAAATAACAACAGCTTGCCACGTCAGTCTTTGTCCGTAGGTGTCACCAATCTCAGTGAGACAACAGTCTACAGATTTTTTTTCATTGAATGAATGAATATAATCAGCTGACAAGCTTATAGACATAGCTGCCTCCCACCGTCTCCAGTCACCTACTCGTAAGTGACTTTTTTATTTTATAATTTTATTTATTTTGTTGTTGACAAATATATACCGCAAAAGATACACTGATTCAACACCTTCTGTATGTACCATTTAATGACATTTGTCGAGTTGTGTAATCACTTTCACCCTTGTTTCTGAGTTCTTGCTCCCCCTTTAACATAAATTCACTGTCCCCTAAGGAAGCCCTGGTGGCGCAGTGGTTAAAATGCTCATCTGCTAACCAAATTTTGGTGATTTGTTTTGGCATGGTCTTAACCTCAGTGGGTTTAGTTTTTTTTTTTTGTAATTTTCCTATCTGATCTTTCTAGATGCTGTTGTCCATTTGATCCTATATAGATCTTAAGAGAGCATAATGCTCAAGACAGATATTTTTTCGCTAACTAAGCTAAACTATCACCCACAAGCGATTTATGGTCACTCAGCTTTCGCTTATAAAACTGACAGCATTTCAGCTGATAAACATTGATAGATGTGAAATTCAGTAGTCACAGGATAAAAGTCACATAGCCCGCGGCGACATCTGGCCGCGTAGGAATAAAGACATCCACTACCCTCCACCTGGTGGAATGCTGAGTGCATCAAGCATAATCAAGAGTGTTTAAGGTCCACAGCAAAAGGCACTAAGGTTAGACTCAACCAGTTCAGTCCACAGATGGTACAGATCCCAGGTAGAAACATTTGGGATCCACCTCTTAAAGAAACACTTTGCAGTGTGATCCTCACATAACAACACGCTTTTATGACATGGGATAGGAATCAAGCCAAGAAACCAAACCACCTGTCTCTGAGTCCACTCCAACTTATAGTGACCCTATGTGTCAGAGTAGAATTGTGCTCCATTGAGTATTTAGTGGCTTATTTGGGGGGAAGCAGATTACCAGGCCTTTCTTCCAAGGTGCCTCTGGTTACTCTCAAACTGGTTGTGCATTACAGCCACCTGCAGAATTTGTTAAAATACAGAACTCTGGCCCCTATCCTAACCAAAAGTCAAAATTTTTGAAGAGAGAAACTAATCTAACCAGAAATCTACATTGTTGGCATACTTGAACCCAGAGAGTCCAGTGCAGCACCAAGCTTGGGGAGTGAGGCACAAAGCTTTCTGTGCAATGTGCCTGCAGGCTCTGGTCTGGCTGCTGGCCCCACTGATACGGGGTAATCAGGGCACATGCTTGGGGACCGCAAGTGCTTAGTCAGTTCCTCCACGACCTGCAGTATCATTGCCCAATTTACACTCCAGGCTCTTTGTCTGGAGACACGGAGGCTACTGCTTTCTACAAAGTACTGGGAAAGACTGAGTCATGTCAAGAACTTTGAAACCTGTAGGCCAAAGTAACTTCCAGTTCTCTCACTGTCCCTGCTGTCACAGAGAACTTTTTCCTGTGAGAAAATGAGGATTACAACTTTTGCAGATAACCTGTAAGGGAAAAAATTCAGCCTGCTTCACGGCCAACATGTGAGTGCCCTGAATGATAGAAATCTCTGGATGCTGCCAACAGTTAAACATGCTGGGCTGCTAACCAAAAGGTTGGAGCTTTGAGTTCATCCAGAGGAGCCTTGCAAGAAAGATCTGGCAATCTGTCTGATAAATCAGCAACTGAAAGCTCTTTGTAGCTCACTGTACTTTACACTGGGGGGAAAAAAGCAGATGGGAAGGGGGAGCAAATAATTCACAGGATGCACTTAGAAAAATGCTTGGGGAACATGTGGTTGGCAAACAAACACAGCACAAATTATTTGCATAAAATATGGTATACAACATTACAACAAAAATATTGGTTAGAATAAAAAAAGTATGAAGCTGTTGATACATGTAAGCAAGGATAAATGCTTCTCATGGCAACGGTTTTCTTGGTTCAAAGGTTTGGGGTGCGGTTCCATGGTCTAGTCAACTGGCCTTATACCAGTTTTTGGAGTTTCTGCTCTACCTCCTAGCTCAGTGAGCGGTGCCTGGGCTCTTAGAAGCTTGTGAGCAGCTACTGAAGACACAAGAATTGGTCCCCATTCACCAGGAGCAACAGGGGAAGGAGGGTTGGGAATTAGAAAAGGAAATAGATGGCAGTCTAATTGCCTCCTTGAATTACTCCCTTCTTTGTCCTGAGACCAGAAAAGCAGGATGGTGCCTGGCTATCATTACTGAATGCTGTGATCAAGAACTCATAGACGGATATTGATTTAAAAGAAGAAAACTGTGGAGTAGAATTTCAAATTCTTATAGAAAGTAGAATACTGGACCCAATGTGACAGGGGAAGCCCCAGAATCTATTGCCTGAACTGAAACTATGCCATGAAGTCATCTTTAAACTAAATGAGTTTAGTTTAACTAGTAGAGAATGTTCACCTGGAGCAGTGCTCTCTTTTAAAAAATTATCTATATAAAATCAAATTAAACCAAGAAACTCAAACTCACTGCTGTCAAGTTGATTCCAACTCATAGTGACCCTACAGACAGAGTAGAACTGCCCCATAGAGTTTCCGAGGAGCATTTGGCAAATTTGAACTGCTGACCTTCTGGTTAGCAGCTGTAGCACTTAACTAGTACACCGCCAGGGGTTCCAAATTAACAAAAGTAGCTCTGAAAGACAGATGAGATGTTTAGGGGACAGACGGTCTAAGTTATATCTCTAGTGCTGTCAAGTCAACAGACCTACAGAGACCCTGTAGGACAGAGCGAGCTGGCTAGAAAGACTGAGTAAAGGAAGGGTGAGCAGGCTAGGAAGATAGATTAAAAGTAGAGTGAACAGCCCTCACTTGTCTGTCAGTGGAGGCTTACTTCTTGCTCTGATGCTGGAAGCTATGCCACTGGTATTTAGGTACCAGAAGGGTCACTTATGGTGGACAGGTTTCAGCTGAGCTTCCAGATTAAGACACACCAGGAAGAAGGACCTGGCAGTCTACTTTTGAAAAGAATTAGCCAGGGAAAAGTTTGTGAACAGCAGTGGAACACTGTCAGATACAGTGCCAGGAAATGAGTCCCCCAGTTTGGGTGGCACTCAGAAGACGACTGGGGAAGAGCTGCCTTCTCAAAGTAGAGTCGACCTTAATGACATGGATGGAGTAGAGCCTTCAGGATCTTCATTTGCTGCTGTGGCACAATTCAAAATGTAAAGAGACAGCTGCAAACATCTGTCAATGATTGGAACATGGAATGTTTGAAGCATGAATCTAGGAAAATTGGAAATTGTCGAAAATGAAATGGAATGCCTAATATCCTAGGCATTAGTGAGTCTGACAATCACATGCTCTACTATGCCAGGAACAAAAACTTGAAGAGGAACAGTGTTGTTTTTTTTTGTGAAAAAGAACATTTCAAGATCTGTCCCGAAGTACAATGCTGTCAGTGAAAGGATAATGTCCACAGGCCTACGAGGAAGGCCAGTTAACATGACTATTATTCAAATTTATGCACCAGCCACTAAGGCCAGAGATGAAGAAATTGAAGATTTTTACCAGCTTCTTCAGTCCAAAATTGATCTAATGTGCAATCAGGATGCACTGATAAATTCTGATGATTGGAATACAAAAGTTGGAAACAAAGAAGAAGGATCAGTAGTTGGAATACATCGCCTTAGTGACAGAAATAGTGCCAGAGATTGCGTGATAGAATTTTGCAAGACTAACAATTTCTTCCTTAAAAATACTATTTTTAACCAACACAAACAGTGACTGTACACATGGACCTCACCTGGTGGACTACACAGGAACCAAATTGACTATATCTGTTGGAAAAGATGATGGAAAAGCTCCATATTAGCAGTCAGGACAAGGCCAGGTGCTGATTGTGGCATAGATCATCAGCTTCTCATATGAAAATTCAAATAGAAAATGAAGAAAATTAGAACAAATCCATGAGAGCTAAAGTATGACCTTAAGTATATCCCACCTGTGTTTAGAGACCATCTCAAGAACAGATTTGATGGGTTGAACACTAGTGACTGAAAACCAGACAAACTGTGGAATGACATCAAAGATACCATCCATGAAGAAAGCAAGAGGTCATTAAAAAGATAGGAAAGAAAGAAAAGACCACATTGAATACCAGAAGAGACCCTGAACTTGCTCTCAAACATCAAAAGCAGCTAAAGCAAAAGGAAAGAATGATGAAGTAAAAGACCTAAAGAGATGATTTCAAAGGGCAGCTTGAGAAGACAAAATAATTATAATGACATGTGCAAAGAGCTGGAAGTAGAAATCAAAAGGGAGGAACACATTTTGCATTTCTCAAGCTGAAAGAACTGAAGAAAAAAAAAATCAAGCCTTGAGTTGCAACAGTGAAGGATTCCATAGGGAAAACAGTAAACAGCTCAGACAGCATGAAAGGAAGGTGGAAGGGATACCCAGAGTCATTATACCAGAAAGAATTGGCTGATTTTCAGCCATTTCAAGAGGTAGCGTAGGATCAGGAATTGACGGTACTAAAGGAAGAAGCCGAAGCTGCGTTGGTGAAAAACCAGCTCCAGGAATTGATGGGATATCCATTGAGATATTTCAACAAACAGATGCAGCACTGGAAGTGCTCACTCATCTACACCAAGAAATTTGCAGGACAGCTACCTGGCCAACTGACTGGAAGAGATCCGTATTATTCCCATTCCAAAAAAAGGTGATCCAACTGACTGTGGAAATTGCCAAGTATCATCAGTATCGCATGCAAGTAAAATTTTGCTCAAGATCATTCAAAAGTGACTGCAACAGTATATTGACAAGAAACTGGCAGAAATTCAAGCTAGGTTCAGAAGAGGATGTGGAACCAGGCATATCTTTGCTGATGTCAGATGGATCTTGGCTATAAGCAGAAAGTACCAGAACGATGTTTATGCGTGTTTCACTGACTATACAAAGGCATTCAACTGTGTGGATCATAACCAATTATGGCTAACATTGCAAAAAATGGGGATTCCGGAACACCTAATTGTGCTCTTAGGGAATACGTATATGGATCAAGAGGAAGTTGTATGAACAGAACAAGGAGACACTGCATGGTTTAAAGTCAGGAAAGGTGTGTTTCAGGGTTGTATTCTTTGACCGTACCTAGTCTGTATGATGAGCAAATAGTCTGAGAAGCTGGATTATGTGAAGAAGAATGAAGCATCAGGATTGGAGGATGACTCATTAACAACCTGCATTATGCAGACAGCACCACCTTACTTGCTGGAAGTGAAGAAGATTTGAAACACTAACGAAGATCAAAGACACAGCTTTCAGTATGAATTACACCTCCACAACAGGAAAATAAAAATACTCACAACCGGGCCAGTAAGCAGCACTGTCATAAATGGTGAAAAGATTAGGTTGTCAAGGATTTCATTTTACTTGGTTCCACAATAATCACCCATGGAAACAGCCATCAAGAAATCAAAAGACACATTGCACTAGGAAAATCGGCTGCAAAGGATCTCTTTAAAGTACCGAAAAGTAAAGCTGTCATCTTGAAGACTAAAGTGTGCCTGACCCAAGCCATGATATTTTCAATAACATTGCGTGCATGTGAAAGATGGACAATGAACAAAGAAGACAGAAGAAAAATCGACACTTTTGTATTGTGGCGTTGAAGAAGAATATTGATGTACCATGGCCTGCCAAAAGAGCAAACAGATCTGTTCTGGAAGGGGTACAACAAGAGTGTTCCTCGGAAGCAAAGATGGAAAGGCTGCAACTTACATACTTCGGACACATTGTCAGGAAGGATCAGTCCCTGGAGGAGGACATCATGCTTGGTAGAGTGGAGGATCAGTGCAAAAGAGGAAGACCCTCGACAAGATAGATCAACACAGTGGCAGCAACAATGGGCATAAGCGTGAAAATGATTGTGGACACTGAGCGAAACTGGACAGTGTTTTGTTCTGTTTTGCATAGAGTAGCTATGAATCGGAACTGACTCAATAGCACCTAACAAGAACAGGACAGAGTAGAACTGTCCCATGGAGTTTCCAGGGAACACCTGGCAGATGCGAACTGCTGACCTTTTGGTTAGCAGTCATAGCACTTAACCACTATACCACCAGGGTAGTTACTGGTCTAAGTTACTGGTGGTGAAATATATGGGTAGAGACAGCAAGAGTGGTGATATAATCAGAAGCAGGTAACCATTGCCAGTGCACTGTACATATTAAAATTGTTGAATGGGTGTATCTCTTGCCATGTATGTTTTCAGCAAAAATTTCCTTTCAAAAGCCTAGCCAAAGCACTCAAAAAGCCTATCGAGCACAATTCTAGTCTGACACACAAGGGGTGGCCATGAATCAGCATTGACTTGACAGCAACTGGTATGTTGGTGTGTTAAAGAATTAAGAAATACTAAAATAAGGTTTGACTCGATGGCACTTGGCTTGGCAAAATAAGGTTTACACTGGATATGTTTCATCAGTACTCACCATCCAGTTCTCTGTACCTCTAGCATGGATGCCTTTCTGCCCTGCAGAGGCTGTAGGGTTGAAAGGCTTCCTGTGCATGTTCCCTTGCGGCTGAGTATGAATCAAGTTACATTCTGTACCTGTTGACTCCTAACTTTGAAGACTAAACTGAGGCAAAGTTCCCCTTTCTCTTTCTGTTCTGGTTGTTCTGTTTCTGGTACTGTGGTTTCTTCTTGTTGTTGCTTTAGAGTAATTGTTGACCTTTTGGAAACCCTGATGGCATAGTGGTTAAGTGCTATGGCTACTAACCTTAAGGTCAACAGTTCAAATTTACCAGGTGCTCCTTGTAAACTCTATGGGTCAGTTCTACTGTGTCCCACAGGGTTGCTATGACTCAGAGTAGACTTGATCGCAGTGGGTTCGGTTTCTTTAATTTTGGGTTTTTATAAGACAGTTTTTAAATGGAGCATGAATAATATTCTTTATTTTGTGTTGTTCTTGTTGTAGGTGCTGTTGAGTCGGTTCCAACTGATAGTAACCCTATGCACAATAGCTTGAAGCACTACCCAATCCTGAATTGTCCTCACAGTTATGGTTATGCTTGAGCAACATCGTTTTGACTCTTGATTTGGACTGACAAAACAATTTCGGTTGTGCACGATTGGCTGGCTGTCATACCTTGGCACTTTGTTTTAGGGTTATATTCAAGGTTATATCACCAGTGAAACATGGCCCCAAACATCGTCTTGTCTCTCCAAAAGATCTTGGCAAACGTTGACTCTCCTTTGCGTTTGTTCATTGGTGAGTGCCTTCGGGATTGTTTTTGTACACACCTTTCTCACCCCAAGATTTTCAGTTAAGATTTTCCTAATTTTCTCTATTGATGTTTACTGGGTCTGCTATGCTTCTCACAGTCAGCTGACGATTTTGATGCACAATTCAATGAAGTTTTGCAGTGTTTTCATCAGTTCTGCTCACTACTGGGCACCCTGACCTATCTTCATCAGTGACAATTTCTCTCCCCTCAGGAAAACGTTTACTCTTTTGGTACACTGCTGTTTTCTTCATGGTGTTATCCCCATAAACTTGGACTAACATATTCCTGATTTCACTTCCACTCTTGTAAGTTTAACAAGAAATCTAATGTTTGCTTGTTGCTGTAATTCAACCTCTGACATTCTTGTGATGGCACACAAAAATGCACAACAGTAATGAATGCCACTCAGCAAGACACCACCACACGTCAATAAAATTAGGGTAAACATCTTTCTGACATTCCCTACTTTCAGCCAGGATCCATCTGACATCAACAATGATGTTGCTAGTTTTATGTTGTCTTCTAAACCTGGCTTGAATTTCTGGTGGTTCTCTGTTCACACATTGCTGCAGCTGTTTTTGAATGATTTTCAGCAGAATTTGCTTGCATGTGATATTAGTTATACTGTTCAGTAATTTTCACATTTGGTTGAATCACTTATCTTGGGCATAAATATGGATTTCTTGGCCAGGTGACTGTGTTCAAAACTTCTTGGCATAGATGAATGAGTGTTTCCAGTGCTGCATCTGTTTGTTGAACCATCTCAGTTGGCATTCTGTCAATTCACGGAGTCTTGTTTTTTGTCAATGCTTCAGGGCAGTTTGGATTTCTTCCTTCAGCTCTGTTACCGATTATATGTTATTTTCTGAAATGGTTGAACACTGACCAATTCTTTCTATGTATTCCATCCATCTTCTTTTGATGCTTCCTGCATCATTTAGTATTTTTCCTGTGGAATCTTTTGCTAATGCAACTCAAGGCTTGAATTTTTTCTTCAGTTCTTTCAGCTCGAGAAATGCAGAATGTGTTCTTCCTCTTGGTTTTTGATCTCCAGGTCTTTGCATGTTATTGCAATACTTTGTCTCCTTGGGCTGCCTTTAGAAATCTTCTGTTCAGCTTTTTTACCTCATCAGTTCTTTTACTTTAGTTACTTCACGTTCTAGAGAAAGTTTCAGAGTTTCAGCTGGCATCCATTTAGATCTTTTCTTTCTCTCCTATCTTTTTAATGACCTCTTGTGTTTTTCATGTGTGATGTCCTTCTACAGCTCATCTGGTCTTTGTTCATTAGTGTTTAATGTGTCAAGCCTTTTCTTAAGATGGTCTCTAAGCTCAGGTGGGATACACTTAATGTTGTACTTTAGCTCTTGTTGACTTGTTCTAATCTTCTATTTCAGTTTGAACTTGAGCATAAGTAATTGATGGTTTGATCCACAGTCAGCCCCTGGCCTTGTTCTTACTGATGATATTGAACTTTTCTATCATCTCTTTCCACGCATGGAGTTGACTTGATTCCTGTGTATTCCATCTGGAGAGGTTCACACGTGTGGTTGCTGTTTAAATTGGTGAGAAAAAGGTTATTGGCAATGAAGAAGTCTTTGGTCTTGCAAACTTCTATCCTGTGATCTCTAGCATCATGTCTATTACCAGATGGCCATATTTTCCAACTACCCATCATCCTTTGTTTCCACCTCTTGCATTCAAATCATCAATAATTAGCAATGTATTCTGATCACAAGTTAGATCAATTTCAGACTACGCAAGCTGGTAAAAATCTTTAATTTCTTCATCTTTGGCCTTAGTAGTTGGTGCGCAAATTTGAATAATAGTTGCATGAACCAGTCTTTCTTGTAGATGTATGGACATTATCCTGTCATTGACAGTGTTGTACTTCAGAATAGATCATGAAATGTTCTTTTTGACAATGTACAGAATGCCATTCCTCTTCACTTTTTCATTCCTGGCTTAGTGGACCATATGATTGATTCAAAATGACCAATACCAGTCCACTTCAGCTCACCAGTGCCTAGGATATCCATCTTTATGCATTTCATTTAATTTTTGATGATTTCCAGTTTTCGCAGATTCATACTTGGTACAGTCCAGGTTCTGATTATTAATGGATGTTTGTAGCTGTTTCCTGTCATTTTGAGTTAAGCCGTATCAGCAAATGAAGCTTCCAGAAACTTGATTCCATCCTCCTCATTAAGGTTGACTCTACTTTGAGGAAGCAGCTCTGGACCAATTTTCTTTTGAGTAACTTCCAACCTGGGGGGGCTCATTTTCTAGCACTGTGTCTGAAAGTGTTCTACTATTCATAAGCTTTTTACTGGCTACTTCTTTTCAGAAGTAGACTACTGGGTCCTCCTTCCTACTCAGCTGTAATCTGTCTGTCATGGGTGATCCTGCTGATATTTGAATGCTGATGGCATATCTTCCAGCATCACAGCAATACACAAGCCCCCACAGTACAACAAACTGACAGATGTGCAGGTGTTGTTCTGTGTACCAATCTGCTGTTTCAATACAAGGTGACCTCAGGGCATAAAGAGCATCCCAAGGCAATAGTCTCAGGGAGTCCTCTAGTCTCAGCTGGTACAGTAAGGCTGGACTTTTTAAGAATTTGAGTTCTGTTCTGTGTTTTTTCTTCCATTCTATGCGGATCGATCTACCAGGGCCCTGATCATAATGGTTGGTAGCTGGGTACCAGCTAATTCTTCTGGTCTCAGGGTAGATGAGGCCAAGGTAGGCTGTCAACCCAGTAGACTAGCTTCACTGAGATTTAAGCTTCGTGACAAGTAGAGACCAATAGATGGCTGCTCAAAGGTTTTTAAGACTTTAGAATCTACTCACTTCACTAGGATGTTGAACATGAACTTTGTGAACTATATTATGCTAATTGACTCAGTTGTCCCATGAGAATAAGGTCTTGTGCCTTCAGAGAAAACCAGTCTCACAAGGTGTTTGGTTGTATCTGGGAAGTATCTGTAACTGTGCCCTCTGTGAGCACATATGTGTGAACATGCATATCTGTATGTACACATAAATATACAAGCATACCTCAGAGATATTGTGGGTTCAGTTCCAACCACCACAGTAAAGTGCAACTCACATGAATTTTTTCATTTCCTAGTGCATAGAAAATTTATGTTTATGTTATACTGTAGTTTACTGAGTGTGTGATATTTAAGATTGTGTATTAACTTGGCTGGTCCATGGTTCTCAGTGTTTGGGCTGTCATATGCTATTGTGATCATTTCCCTGTTGAGATATGATTTATGATCATCTCCATGATAAGATCTGCTGTGAGCAGCCAGTCAGCTGAAGGGGAGTTTCCTGAGTGCAGGTAGATACTCAGGCAGGGTTTAGGGGCTTTTGCTCATTCTGAATTCTGCAGCTGGTTCCTTCTCATTTGACTTCTGGTTCTTAAAATCTGAGATAGCAGGTCCACCAATCTTAGGATTTGTTGATCTCCACAGCCTGTGAGCAATAGCCTGGCTCTCCAGCCTGCCAATCTTGGATTTGCCAGCCCTTGAAGCTACATGAATCTCCTGACTCTTGGGCTTGGGAAACTATAGCCTGTACAACCATGTAAGCCATTTCTTTGATATAAATCTCTCTCTGCACATATATGTTTATACACTTTACTGGTTTTGTTTCTCTAGAGAACCCAGAGGAAGACAGTGTGTGATAGCATTTTGTCTAAAAAAACAATGTAAATATGTTAATTAGAGAATACTTTATTGCTAAAAAAATGCTAGCCATCATCTGAGCCTTCAGCGAGTTGTAATCTTTTCACTGGTGGAGGATCTTGCCTCAGTGTTGATGGCTGACGACCAATCAGGATGGTGGCTGTTGAAGGCTGTCGTGGATTGAATTGTATCCCCCCCAAAATGTGTATAGCCATGTGGCTGGGCCATGATTTCCAATATTTTGTGATTGTCCTCCATTTTGTGATTTTCCTGTGCTGTATGTTAAAAGATTAGGGTGGGACTGTAAATCCCGTAGTAGGATTACCTCCCTGCTCCACTGTAAAGGGAGTTCCCCTGGAGTAGGGCTTGTCCCACCCTTAACCTTGCATCCTACAGGAGATAAAAGGAAAGCGAAGCAAGCAGTGAGTTGGGAACCTCACACCATCAAGCAAGCAGCACCAGGAGAAGAGTACATCTTTCAGACCTGAGGTTCCTGCACCAAGATGCTCCCTGGACAAAGACTGATGCAATCCCAGACTTTCCTCCAGAGTCAGAAAGGGGGAAAGCCTTCCCCTGAAGTGGACATTCTGAATTTGGACTTGTAGCCTACCAGACTGTGTAAGAATAATCCTTCCTTTGTTAAAGCCGTCCACTCTGTGGTATTTCTGTTACAGCAGCACTAGCTGACTAAAAAAAAAGCTGAGGTGGCTGTGGCAATTCCTTAAAATAAAGCAACTATGAAGTATGCTGCATCACTTGATTCTACCTTTCACAGAAGATTTCTCTGTTATCATGCAATACTCTTTGATGGCATTTTACCTACAGTGGAACTTCTTTCAAAATTGGAGTCAATCCTTTCAACCCCTGCTGCTGCTCTATCAATTAAGCTTATGTAACATTCTAAATCCTTTATTGTCATGGTGACAATGTTCAGAGCATCTTCACCAAGAGTAGATTCCATATCAAGGAACCACTTTCTTTGCTCATCCATAAGAAGCAACTCCACATCCATTAAAGTTTTATTGGTAGATTGCAGCAATTCACTCACATCTTTAGTCTCCATATTTAATTCTAATTCTCTAGCTTTTTCCACCACATCTGCAGTTGCTTCCTGTGCTGAAGTCTTGAACCCCTCCAAATCATCCATGAGGATTGGAATCAGCTTCTTCCAGACTCCTATTGATGTTGCCATTTTGACCTCCTTCTGTAAATCACAACTGTTCTTAGACATCTAGAATGGTAAATTCTTTCCCAGAGGTTTTCAGTTTACTCTGCCCATATCCATCAGAGAAATCACCATCTATGGCAGCTAAGCCTTATGAAATGTATTTCTTAAATAATAAAACTTGAAATTTGAAGTAACTCCTCAATTCTTGGGCTGCAGAATGGATACTGTGTTGGCAGACAAGTAAATATTAATCTCCTTATACATCTCCATCAGAGCTCTTAGATGACCAGATGCATTGTCAATGAGCAGCGTATTTTGAAAGGAATCTTTTCTTTTGAGAAAAATATCTCAGTACCTATTAAGAAAAACCAAACCTGTTGCCATAGAGTTGACTCAGACTCATAGCAGCTCTATAGGACAGAGTAGAACTACCCCATAGAGTTTCCAAGGAGCACCTGGTGGATTTGAATGGCTGACCTTTTGGTTAGCAGTTGTAGCACTTAACGACTACATCACCAAGGTTTTCTAGGTCTCAATAGTGGCCTTGAAATGTTCAGTAAACCATGTTGGAAACAGATTGCTGTCATCTGGACTTTGTTGGTCCATTTATAGAGCACAGGGAGAGTGGATTTAATTCTTAAGGGCCCTAGAATTTCTGGAATGATAAGGCAACATCAGCTTCAAGTTGAAGTCACCAGCTACGTTAGCCCCTAACGAGGGAGTCAGCCTGTCCTTTGAATCTTTAAAGCCGTGCACTGACTTCTCCTTCCTAGCTATGAAAGTCTTAGATGGCGCACTCTTCCAACATAAGGTTGTTTCATTTACCCTGAAAATCTCTTGGTTAGTATAGCTGCCTTCATCAATAATCTTAGCTAGATCTTGTGGATAACTTGCTGCAGCACATGTATTTGAACATGCTTCTTTCGCTTGTGCTTTTATGTTACCGAGACTGTGTCTTTCCTTAAGTCTCATGAACCAATCACGGCTAGCTTCACACTTCTCTTCTGCAGCTTCCTCACCTCTCTGAGCCTTCATAGAATTGAAGAGAATTAGGACCTTGTTCTGTATTAGGCTTTGGCTTAAGGGCATTTTGTGGTTGGTTTGATCTTCTACCCAGGCCAATAAAACTTTCTCCATATCAACAACAGGGATGTTTTACTTTCTTATCATTCGTGTGTTTACTGGAGCAGCACTTTTAATTTCCTTAAATTTTTTTTTCCTTTGTATTCACAGCCTGGCTACCTGTGTGGCTTTGAGCCTCTCATGGCCTTCAAGACGCCTTCTTCACCATCTTTAATCATTTCTAGCTTTTGATTGAAAGTGGGAGCTGTGTGACTCTTTTTCTACTGGAAGTCTCAGAGGCCACTGGAGGGTTATTAGATGGTTTGATTTCAATATTGTTGTGTCTCAGGGAACAGGGATGCCCAAGAAGAGAGACAGAGTCAGAAAAACAGGTGTTCACAAGACCGATCAGCACACACACAATATTTATGGACTAAGTTCACTGTCTTATATGGGAACAGCTTGTGGTGCCCAAAACAATTACAACTGTGACGTTAATGATCACTGATCACAGATCACCATAATAGATATAATAATAATGAAAAAGTCTGAGACATTGTGAGGATTTGACCAAAAACTGTAACACAGAGACACAAAGTGAGCTTATGGTGTAGGAAAAATGGTGTCAATAGACTAGCTCCATGAAGGGTGGCCACAAACCTACAGTTTGTGTAAAACACAGTATTTGTGAAGTACAATAGAACATAGTATACCTGTAGATACTTCCCTTTGTGCACACACTTGTACCTGTCTGTACACATGTGTGCCTATACACCTACGTGTAGGACCTTGTGCTTTTTTTTTTGGTTATTGTTGCTGTCATGGATTGAATTGTGTTTCCCCCAAAACGTGTATAGAAATGTGTGTAGCTATTTGGCTGAGCCATGATTTCCAGCATTGTGTAATGTTCCTTTACGTTATAAACCCTGCCTCTGTGATGTTAATGAGGGAGGATGGGTGACAGTTGTGTTGGTGGGGCAGGACTCAGTGTGTGGACTGTGTTGTGCCTTGGGGCAAGCAGAGAGTTGGGGACCTCCTGCCACCAAGACACAGTGCTAGGAGCTGAGTGAGTCCTTTGCAAAGAACCAGGATCCCTGCCCTTCAGAATCTTCCAGTCCACGGGAAGATTGACAAGGACCTTCCACCCGAGCCAGCAGAAAAAGCGTTCCCCTAGAGCTGACACCCAAATTTGGATTTCTAGCCTGCTGGACTGTGATGAAATAACGTTTCTCTTTTTAAAGCCATCCACTTGTGGTATATTTGTGTTACGGCAACACTAGATGACTAAGGCAGTTGGTGTTGCTGCTGATTTATACAATCTCATATTCTTCAGCACAAATATCCTTTCCTTTGGTCTGCCTCTTAGTGACGTCACTTACTTTAGTCAAATTGTGTTCATTATACCCACATTCAGTACTGCTGAGGCTTGCTTTTAAGCTTTGCCAGATGGGATGAGAGCAACTTTTAGTTGCCAGCCAGCCAAGTGCCGTCGAGTCAGATTTTTCAGTCGAGGTTTAATTTTTTTCCCTCCACTGAGAAAATACCCCACGTATGACAAGCTTTCTCCAGTCTAGCTAGCTGGGCCTGTGTGAGCTTCAGGAATTGCTTCACCTGCTTCTTTCCAGTTCTTTTCCTTACCTGGAAGAACTTCCACACATTCTGTGCTGATAACCATTTGGCTGAAGACTGAGCCAAACCTGCTGAAGATGTCAGGAGCTCTGCGGGCATCTCCCTTCTCTGTGCAGCTCACTCCTCTCTGGGACTCTGCCCTGTAGTTCCAGCTTCCCAGCTTTCCCAAACTCTCAACTCTTTCTCCTTAGTTGACAGACCAGTGACCTCTGTCTAGCTCTGTGCTGAGTCCTGGAGACAATTCCCAGTCACCAAGCCAGGACAATCATAGAGCATTCCTTGTCTATTGTCTTTCTCTCAGGCATGTGACCTTCATGTCATGTGTGTGCCCTCAGCATTGTTGAGGAAGGATGTCAATGAAGAGTTCCTATCGGTCATCACAGTTCCGTAGCCAGCTGTGAGAGATCATTCAGCAACATAATACTAATTGCTCTAGGCACTGTTTTCCTCAGTTAGGTCCCTGTTGCCCTGTGCTACCTATTGTCCACTGTATGAAAACAGTCATTTCAGGTATTTTGTCCACTCTTCAGTTGTTTAAGGTGGAAGAGTCAGCTTAATCCCTTTTACTCCATCATGATTCAGCATGGAGTTCTACTTTCATTTTTGAATGATAGTTTCACTGGTTGTGAAATTCTGGGTAGATAGGCCTGTTGTTGGTCCCGTCCTGCCCCATCCTGCCCCTCAGCACTTTATAACAGCATGTTGAAGCTGTTCCTCTGTCTGCTGACTCCATAGTTTCTGATGAGAAGTTTGTGATGGTTTAAATCATTGTCCTCCTGAATGTAATGTGTCATTTTTCTTTGGTTGCTTCCAAGAGTTTTGGAGTGAAGCAAGAGAGTAATTCAACAGACAAATTGCAGCACTTTGTACAGGAGATGATATTGACACAGGCCATGGTGGAGGGAGCAGAGGTGCAGAGAAATTGCAGAGTTGAACTGACAGTACTTGGTAGCAGGTATTGCGTGGGATTTGGAGAGAGGGAAGTCAGGAATGGCTCCCAGGTTTTTCTAATGAATGACATGGACCACTTATACTCCCTGAGGTAGGAAAAACTAGAGAGAGAAAATGGGGCTGGGAGAAGACAGGGGACACCATTTGGGGATGTGTTCATGGTGTAAGACACGAGATACACAAGTTGAGATACTGAATAACTCTGAAGAGAAGTCTGAATTTCAGCTATAACTCTTAGAGTTGTCAGCCTATAAATGGTGTAGGTATTAGGGATGTGTGTGTCATCAAATAATACTGGTATGCTCTAAATTTAGAATCTACAGAGAGAGAAGCCCAGGAATCAACAGAATCAATTTTAATGCTGATACAGCTGATTGGAGATTGTCAATGTTGGCCTGTGTTCGGATGGGCTTGTTAAGCATTCCCTTCGAATGAGATGGCCCTATGCACCCAGTTGCTTGCCAAGGTGGAAATAGTAGGCCTTCTCCCTTAATTCCTCATCCATGGAAGAGGGCAGAGGGCAGAGGGCAGAAAGGCAGATTCCAAAGAGACAGGAGCATGCTTGATTCTTGGTTTAAACCCACTGTGGGGTTAAGAGTTACTTTACATTACTCAGAAACCCTGATGATGTATTGGGTAAGTGCTATGACTCCTAACCATAAGGTTGGCAGTTAAAATCCACTAGGAGCTCCTTGTAAACGCTATGGAGCCATTTTATTCTGAATTGACTCGATGGCAGTAAGTTTGGTTTTTTGGTTTACCTTGTGCAGCTTAATTGTATTAAATGAGTAGAAATATTAATGAGTAGACTTGTATTAATGAGTAGAAGTTGGTCTGGGAGCCACATGGTGACCAACAGTGAGTTTGTGGATAGGGTGAAAATAGCTCGAAACACTATGGCTCTAAGAAGTTTCCAGAGGGAGAGAATCCTAGAAGGAGAGCATCCTATGGAAGATGCCTTTGCAAGCCTTGCCTGAGTCCCTCTTCATTATGCCAGTGAGCTACTTCTTTGTTATTCCTGGGTTAGCCTTGAGCTGTATCCTTTGCCCAATAAACTGCATAACTGGAAGCGTAGTCTCCGTGTTCTGTGTGACATTGCAGTGAATTATCAAACTCAGCAGAGAAACAGAGCAAGTGCCATGGGAAAGAAAGGGAGTGGCTGGTGTATGAGACAGTGGAGAATTTGAAAAGTGGAGACACACCTGAGCTCTACCTCCTAGGAAACAGTGCTGTGCTGATTCTAACAAAACTATCAATTTACCTGTCAGTGAGTGAAATGACGGGCTGGGGAGGGTTCATTAGAGAAGTTTCTTCGTATAGAAACAAGAGGAATGGGGAATTACGTGCCCATCCTACAAGGTGGTCTTTAAAGCTAAGAGACAGGCAAACTGGCATATAGAGGAGGAGAGAGGAGGACCCAGGGCCAAGTCTTGGGGACCACCAGTGTTTAAATGCTGGCCTGGGAAAAAGTGTTCTGTAAAGGATACAGAAAAGGGAACCCTAAGGCTGTTTTCTCAAGAAAGAAGATGCTTCAAGACAGAATAAGAGGCTGTGCTAAAAATCAGGGCTTTGAACTGGTTCTCAGCAGTTCAGTCATGGCCAGTGGTAAATATAACTGCAGAGAAGCTAAGAAAAATGAGGTCTCCTTATGACAACCCAAGCTTATCCGCTGTGGTAAAATTTTGGCAAAGAATCATTGAAGCCACACACTGGGCACACTTCTGACTTCCTCAATTATGGTAGTGAGGAGAATTATTTACCATGAGTAATTGATCCTGAGTCTACAAGAAAGATTTATAGATTTATGGGCTTTAAGAACTATAGTATCCAGACTCTGTTTTCCTAACACTGAATGGAAAATAGTTTTTTAAGAAAATAACCGGTGGTAAATGTGGAAGATTAGATTTCAGACACACCAGCTATGACAAAGAAAAAGTAATCATGGATTACTTTGGCAATATACCATACATTTTCAAAAGCCCTTAAAGTCTTATTAATCTTCCCATTGCATGTGGATCTCAAGTTAAAGCTAATTGTTTAACCTCATCCTGATGCAAAAGGAGTGAGCTGGAGAAAAACCCTGTGTCTTTTTCCTAGAACCCTAAGGGGATGAGGTGGTCTCAACCCCTGGCCTGTAGTATGTAGGCCAGAAACTACACAGTGCAGCTACGCACTGGACAGAAATGAGGAAAACTCATGTTTACTTAGCCAGAGGGAAGTGTCAGAATGAGCAATTATGAGCATGTGTTACAGAGTCCTCAAGTGATAAAACTCACAGGAATTCTACTTCACAATTCTCTTCATCTCTTAGACTCTACAACAGCCTAGGATCTCAAAGAATATTTTTGTTCAGGAAAAAGAATTTTTTTGTGTGTGAAAACACAGCCATTCAACAATTCCCAAACATACCATACAATGACATTGATTGCAGTGGTGCTATCATTTTCCCTATCCTTTTCCAAATTATTCCACACTCATGAACATGAACTCATAGGCTCCTAAGACTCCTATCCAACCTTCTGAGTTGCTGTCATCAATGTGATCCCATGTAGATGATGATTTAAAAGTGCCCGACTCTTAAGACAGACATTCTTTTCTAAATGAGCTAAACTATTGTTTGCTTTAAAGATAACTTCAGAGAAGGGTTAAAGTTTAAAGATTATCTCAGGGGAATAGTTTGGGAGAGGTCATCCAACCTTAATGGCACCAGAAAATTTGGATTTCATGAGAATTTGGAATTATGTTCTGCATCTATTCCTCTTTAGATTAGAATTACTCTGTAAAATCTTTGATTATGATGCTCAGTCTTGGTGGCCAGGCACAATCCAGTTTTTCTGGTCTTATGGTGTGATGGTTGAGGTTGTGAATCAACCTGCCTGCATCGTGATTCTCAGTGATTTGACAGTTGTGTGGTGTTGAGATCACTTCCATGATAAGAATTGATATAATGGGATCACCTCTATGATGGAATCTACCATGAGTAGCCAATCAGTTGAAAGAAAGTTTCCTTGTGTGTGGCCTGCTTCAAATATAAGTGGCTCACCCTGGATCCCAGTCATCTCACCAGCAGCTTCTCTGTGGTCTTGCCTGCCGATCTTGGGATTTATTGGTCCTAGCAGCCTATGAGCAAGAGCCCTGCTCTCTGACCTGACAATCTTGGGTTCACCAGCCCCTGTTGTTATATGAATCAGGAGAAGCCTCTTTCTTGACTTGGGACTTCAGCCTCTGCATTCTGTAGATATAAATGAGCCATTTCCTTGATATAAATCTCTCCATATATACTTACACACTTTACTGATTTTGCTTCTCTAGAGAACCCAACCTAAGACATTGGTACCAAGAGTGGTTCTACAGAAACAAAATCACAAGAATGAGCTTTCCAAATTGTTTCTCAAGTCTAGTTAGTCTTAAAGATGTTGATAACCCTACCTGCAGTAGTAAAAAGGGCACTGTTAATTCAGTGTGATGTAGTAATAAAAAATATGCACAATATCAACCAATAGATAAGTGAAAGATGAGGTTCTGGGTGATTGCATATATCACACCTTTCTAGATTTTTGTCAGAATGAGAAGTCTAAGGAAGCTGGTTTTTTGGTCCTACTTTCACTAGACAAACTGGTGAAAGAAAGAAATGAGCTCAGGACTTCAGAGTGCCATAAAGTTTTCACTTCTGCCTCGAGAGAAAACTTTATTTCTTGTAGAAACAGAGTTGTTATTGTCAAAAAAAAAAAAAAACAACAATCCAGGTCTTATCTAAGAGTGGCTGAAGTACCATGCTGACTGAATTGCTAATCTCAAGAAGATGTCTGAGTTTATAGTGAAGGCATTGACTGGGAAGAAACTTGGGATGGGGACACATGGCAGATAACTAGGAAGCTGGAGATGCTGATCCCCTAAGTCCCATTTGTCAAGGATTGAACTGTGTCCACCCAAAAATGTGTGTAGCCATGTGGCTGGGCCGTGATTCCCAATATTTTATGGTTGTCCTCTGTTTTGTGATTTTCCTATGCTGTGTGTTAAAGATGACTAGGGTGGGACTGTAAATCCCTTCTTAAGGTCCCCTCCCTGTTCCATTGTAAAAGGAGTTTCCCTGGAGTATGGCTTGCACCACCTTTTATCAGTTTCACCCTACAAGAAATAAAAGGAAGGGGAGAAAGAAGCAAGTTGGGAACCTCACACCATCAAGAAAGCAGCACCAGGAGAAGAGGACATCCTTCAAATCTGAGGTTCCTGTGCCAAGATGCTCCCTGATCAAAGACTGATACAACACAGGGACTTCCCCTTCAGCTGACAGAAGGAAAGTCTTCCACTGGAGCAGACATCCTGAATTTGGACTTGTAGCCTACTGAGCTGTGTAATAATAATAATAATAATAATAATACACTTTTCTTTGCTAAAGCCATCCACTTTGTGGTATTGCTGTTAGAGCAGCACTAGCTGACTAAAACACCATTGAATCACTCCTGCCAAGAGAACCAACCCTCCAGCTCCCATCTCCAGAGATTATTCCAGGGTTTTCTGCTTAACTACCCTGCAGTAACTCTGTTAGCGCCTCAACTCTCATCTAACCAGATTAACCCAGCTGTGTCTAAAGAGCCTTTGAGTCATTACCTGGAACATCGCCTGAGGCAAATGCTTTACAAGACAGTGCTAAAAGTTCTCAAAACTTTACCCTAGCACCATTTTAGCTTCCAGATCTGTAAATAGACTTTAAGTCCAAGAGAGCCTCAAAAGGTATAGAGTCACCCAAGAGGAGGTATTCTACACTCTGAAAGAACAGTTGACTTTCCTGATACACAGAAACAGAAACCTGGGGAATATGTGTGGGATTATATATCAAGGGTGTGGGATAATGGTGTAAGGAATAGAAACACAGATCAGCCTGAGTTTACTGACATGGGTCCACTAAGCACAGATTCTTTATGCAATGTTTCAGCTTAATAAGTTAGGAAAGGATCTAATCATTTATTTGGTTAGGTTGCTCAAGTACTAGACCTTCCCAAAGGCTTAGGGAAATTGGGCTGCTAAAGTGAATTTATCGAGTTCTACCCAAAGACCACAACCCAGAGGACACACCTTTTTCCACAACTGTTGTCTTAATCATCTACTGCTACTATAACAGACATACCACAAGGACATGGTTTTAATAAAGAGAAGATACTCTCTCACAGTGTCACAAGCTGCAAGTCCAACCTCAGTGCATCAGCTCCAGGTGAAGGCCCCTTTCTCTGTTGGCTGTGGAGGAAGATCCTGGTGATACATCAGTCTTCCCTTGGTCAGGGAGCATCTCAGTGCAGGAACCTCAAGTCTGAAGGATGTGCTCTGCTCTGGTGCTGCTTTCTTGATGCTATGAGGTCCCCAACTCTCTGTTTGCTTGCTTTTCCTTTGATCTCTTGTAAGATAAAAGGTGGTACAAGCCACACTCCAGGGAAACTCCTTTTACATGGGATCAAGGAGGCGACCTTGATAAGGGTGTTACAGTCCCACCCTAATCTTTTTATAATCAAATCTTGCCCCACATAGAGACCAATTTTTGTACCCTAGTGGCTGCTTTCAAGATTTTTAATGTCCCAGACAATACACATTAAACTAGGAAGTAGAACAGGAACACTAAAAATAATATTATACCAACAGTGTTGTCCCATGAAACCATATCTTTGAATATCTAAACCAAGAAAAGGAATTTGAAGCGATGTTTGATTGTACACAAACACAATCAGTAGCTACCTTTTCTTTCCCTTTCTTTTCTCTTTTGGTTTTAAAAATATACATAATATAGCATTTGTTGATCTAATGTTTTTCATGTATAACCCGATCCACTGCCTTTGAGTCAATTCTGACTCATAGCTACCCTACAGGACAGAGTAGAACCACCCCACAGAGTTTGCAAGGAGCTCCTGGTGTACTGAACTACTGACCTTTTGATTAGCAGCTGCAGCACTTAACCACTGTGCCACCATACAATCTAGTAATATCAGTTACATTAATCATGTTGTATGATTGTTATTCTTAATTAATGCAAATTTCCTGTCACCAAATACAGAAACTTACTGCTTCCCAAGCAACGGCTCCCCTTTTCCCCCTCCCTACCACATCTGGTTACCATTAAACAAACTTTAATTTTTAAACATTTGCCTAGTCCTGTCATTTCATGTAAATGAGATCACTCAATATTTACACTTTTGTGTTTGACTTATTATAAGGTCCTCAAGTTTCATAACACTGTAGCATGTATTGGTATTTAATTTCTCCTTATGACTGAATAGTATTCCATTGTATGTATATACCACATTTTGTCTGTCTATTCATCCATTCATGGACATTCAGGTTATTTCCACCTTTTAGCCATGGCAAATAATGCTACACTGAATAGAGGTTGTATACTGTAGGTTTGTGCATGTCACTGCATTTCAGTCCCTTGGGCGTGTATCTAGAAGCAGAATCCTGGGTCATGCTGTAGTTTTATTTTTAATTTTAATTTTTTGAGAAACTACCAAATTATTTTTGACAATGGCTGTACCATTTTGAACTTGCACCAGCAACAGCGGTGGGCTACAATTTCTATGTCCTTACCAACATTTATTATTTTCCCTCTCCCCCCATCTTAGCTATTCTAGTGGAAGTGAAGTACTATCTCATTGTGGTTTTAGTTTGCCTCTTTCTGATAGCTAAAGCCTGAGCATTTTTCATATGCTTATTGAACATTCGAATATTTTCTTTGGTGAAATGCCTACTTGCGACTTCTGCTCATTTTTGATTGGGTTGTTTATCTTGTTCAAGTTGAAGCTACGTACACACACGTGTATGTGTGTATATATGTATATGTATATAGAATATTAGGCTATTACCAGATTTAGTTCTGAAAAATTTCTCCCAATTGGTATCTCTCCACTTTTTTGATGAAGTGCTTTAATGAATAAAACTATTTAATTTTTATCAGGTTCCATTTATCTATTTTGTCTTTTGCTGGTCATGCTTTTATTATTAAATTAGATTAGCCAAGAATCCATCATTAAAAACTAGGCCTGACAGTGACACCATTCTTCTGAGAATGTTATGGTTTTAGTTTTCACATTTAAGTTCTTAATTCATTTTGAATTGGTTTTTGTGTATGGTATGAAGCATGGATCCCGATTCATACTTCTTCATGTGAAAATACAATTTCTGCAGCACCATTTATCGAAGAGGTTCATCCTTCCCCACTGAATGAATGGTCTTAGCACCCTCACCAAAAATCAATTCACTGTAGATGTATGAATTCAATAAATACTTTTTTGATGACTCATAGTGTGTGTTGTCTATGTGAGTATATGAGAAGCCTATGGAGGAATTTGTACTTTGTTCAATATATGCAATGAGAATTTTTCAAAGATTGTAAGCATTGAAAATTTGAATGAAGCCATGAGTGTTGTTGTTGATTTAGTTTTTATTGTTGGTTTGTAACTTTGGAGAAACCCCTCTGCTACAGAGTAGAATTGCTCTGTAGGGTTTTCTTAAGCTACCTATCTAATCTTTTGGGTTGTGTAGTAGCTTTATTCACACTAGCCCCCAAATTGGAACAATCAAGATGTCCTTCAGTGGTTGAACAAGCTGTGACACTATCACAGTACATGACGTACTATTCAGCGATAAAGAGGTCCAAACTACTGACACACTGAACAGCCTGGATGAATTGAAATCATACTGAGAGAATTACATTGAGTGAAAAAAGCCAAGTTAAAAGGCTACATGCCATCTGGACTGATCTCTATAAATTCTTAACATGACAGGGTTATAGACAGAGAACAGATTAGTGCTTATTAAAGTTTGTGAATCAGCTAAAGAGAAGGCAGGGATGTGGGCAGGGCTATAAAAGGACACCACAAGGGATCTTTGTGATGATGTTGTGGTGATGGAATTACCTGTATCTTGACATTACAATATCAAGATCCTGATTGTGATGTTTTACTACATAGATGTATATAATATATATATGTGTATATATGTATCCATAATACATTATACATAGGCCAATAGTGATGTCCCTTGAAACCTTATCCTTAAACATCCAAGCCAAGAAAACAAATCTCATGAGGTGTTGGATGGTATATAAATACAATCAGCAGCTGCTTTTTTTCTTTTCTTTTCAGGTTTTAAAAATATGTATAATACAGCATTTGTCAATCTAACATTTTTCAGGTATACACACACACACACACACGTAAAGAAATAATACAGAGGTCCCATGAACTCTTCATCCAATTCACCCCAACAGTGTCATTAATAAATATATAAATTTAAACAATATATATACATTTTATTATGATTGAGTGGGAGTATAAAATCCAAGTCAATTTTGCATGCCTGCCTCTCTGCAACTCTATCTGCTCTCCTTACCCTGTGACAGCACACTCCTCCTTTTCACTCTTTACTTTTAGTATCCTCCAATGAACACCTGTCCCCTCCTCTCCACCCTCTCCGCTCTAGAAAGAAACCAATAGGAAAGCCTCTTGTATATGTATAAAACCATAAAGCACGCACACCACGTGCTCACTCTGTGTCCCCAAGTCCATTCCACTCTTTGTCTGAGGAGTTGATGTCAGTTCTGGGTTCAGGTCAGGACTAGCTGCAAGTGTACAGGCCATGTTACCAGGGGACCCTCCAGGCTGTTGGACTATCAGTTCAGGTCTTTTAATAGAGCTCTAGATCTGCACATCTCTTTTTCTCATGGTGTGTCAGGGCACTTTACATAAACAATGTATTTTTTAATTAAAATCTTGGTATCTATATGTACTTTAGTGCTGTTCTTGGGGTCAATTGGATAAAGGGCTCATGGGACACCTCTGTGTTATTCCCTACAACTGTATATGATTCTAGAGTGATCTCAAAACTGAAAGTTTAGTTTAGTAGATGAAATAAGCTGTGCCTATTTAAAGAAAAGCAAAACATACTAAGAAAAAGAAAATAAAAGCAACAGAGAAGAAATAATAAGAAACAGCCTGGAGTCAGAAAGGGCTCCTCAGGGAAGGTGAGTTTTGAGGGAAAACTTGTAGATCTCTTCCAAGGTACTGTCCTCAGGTATTGTTAATCATACTCTGTTTGTTGGGTTAAAATACAGGAATATAATAGTAGCAAATACACTGAGTCCTAAAAATATATTATAAGCGCTTTGTACCAATTAGTTCAGGCAGTCCAGTGAGTAACTCTAGGGGATCCTCAGTATGAGTACACATACACACATACACATATAGGTGTGTTTAGGCACATATATGTATGTGTACACACACATGCACATCAAGCCTGACAATTAAGGTAAACTTAATTGTTCTCAGTGCTACATACCTCATGACTGAATATCACTATGGTCAACTTTGAAGCAGTCCCCTTGGTAAGCTATGCACTGACACCAGTGCCTAGTCCACCCTGCAAAGCAATTTGGGAACTCTTTCTGGAATGGCCATTGCACACACTGGCAAGGTGGCAAGTTTGCAAACTTATTATATAATTGTCTGTGAGGGAGTTTTCAGCCAGTAGACAAATAACTGTGCTGTAACACTCTCCCTACTCACCTGATCTCGCCGCCAATGACTTTTTTCTTTACCTGAAAATAAAGGAAATCTTGAAAGGAAGACATTTTGATGACATTGAGAACATCAGGGGTAATACAATGACAACTCTGATGGCCATCTCTAAAAAGAATTCCAAAATTGCTTTGAAGGGTGGACTAGGCACTGTTGTCAGTGTGTAGCTTCCCAAGGGGCATTCTTTGAAGGTAAACGTAGTGATATTCAGCAATGAGGTATGTATCACTTTTTCTAGGATGAGTCTGTGAACTTAACTGGCAGTTTGTTATTGTTATTGTTATGTGTAATTGAGTTGATTTTAGCTTATATGTTATTGTTAGGTGTTATTGAGTTGATTTCAACTCATAGCAATCCCATGTAACACAGCAGAACTACCCCACAGGATAACCTCTGTGGGAGCAGATCCCCAGCACTTTCTCTAATGCAGCCACGGGGTGAGTTTCAGTTGCCAGTATTTTGGTTAGCAGCCGAGCTCTTAACCTTTGCACCACGGGGACTCCTTGTATCCACACCGATGTTTGCTAAGTCCCTGTTGAGTCGAAGGATGTTTCATCTGGAAGAAATAATTTTTAAGGGATTGTAGAGAAGACTGGAGGAAAAAAATAAGATGGCTGCAAACATGGAGTCCTGTTAAGAAGCTTGATGTTAAAAGAAAGTGAATATGATGTGTGAGTACTTAACTAACTAACCCAGAAAAATCCTTTTTACAAAATAAAAGATTATTTTGCATTGTGTATAGTCCTACATCTGAGTTGCAATTTTGGATGTGAAATAAGAATCACCTGAACATCAAGCCCAAGCACATCACCACCGAGTTATCTCTGATTCATGGCAACCCCATGTGTGTCAGAGCAGAACTGTGCTCCTAGGGTTTTCATGGCTGCAATCTTTACAGAAATAGACCGCCAGGCCTTTCTTCTGTGGAGCTCCAGGTAGATGCAAACCGCCAAGCTTTCAGCTAGCAACGAAGTGCAAACCATGTTAGCCATCCAGAGACCTCACCTGAACACAGCTGTAGGGTTTAAACAGAGGAATAACAATTAAGGAGTTTATTATAGGAATTAGACTTCAGGCAACTGTGGAAGCAGAGCTGATGAAGAAGTCTACGGAAGGCTGTTGTCTTTGCACTCAGTGGTTGGCCAGAAGTCAGTGCAGATATTCAAGGTCATCAGTGGGAAACAAAAGCTGGATGTGAAGTGGGGAAGTGCCAGGACAACCTGGAACCTGCAAGGATTAACTGAACCAGTGGGGACAAACTAAAACCCCTGAAGACAAACTGAAACCCCTTTTTGCTGTCAACCTGCAGAAAGAGCTGGTGCTGTTTCCTGAGGAGTTGCATATACGGCTGGCTTAGGACTTGGAAAAGCTGAGGGAAGAGTCCTGGGGAGAGTTGGAGGAGTGGAGGGTGCCAGTGGATTGGTGCCAAAGTGTACAGCAGCAATAGCCACTGCTCCTCCACCAACCACTGTGGCTGCTGTGTCACCTTCAGATCCCTCAAGCTGCAAAATTTGTCACTTGACCAACCCTACCTCAGGGAAGAACATCCTCAGAAACATAATGCTAGCTCATCTGAGTTGACAAGATCATGGTGGCAGGTGTGAAACATAGTAAATTGTCTCAGGTCACTATTGAAAGAAAGGATGGCAAGCCATGGCAAAAGACATATGAGGGTCATTCTGTGCATCACTTGTAGACCAAGGACTTCCCAGTGTCCAGTGCTCAGACTCCACAAAAGCTATGTGCCAAACAAAGACTCATGTAGCCAGCCACAGCTACCACAACAAACCTGCTAAGTGTCTGTGTACAATGTTCGGGGGAGCAGAGGAGGATGAAATTACTGGCATTTACAACATTTTGGAAAGTTCTGGTTACCTTTAATTATGGACACTGCCATAGGTTGGCTTCTCTAGAGAAGTAAAGCCAGGGAAATGTATGTATACTGGATAGAAAAAAAGATTTATAGTAAGGAAATGGCATGCGCAGTCGTACAGGCTGGAAAGTCCCAACTTTATGGGTCAGGCAGGAGGTATCTCCTGACTCATGCAATTTGGTGAACCCAAGACCAGCAAGTCAGGCAGTAGACTTCTGACTCACAGCCTGCAGAGGCCAGTGAATCCCATGATTGGCAGGTAAGCTGTCAGCTCAAGTCCCAAGAACTGGAGGGTCAGACGAGCAAGAGCCAGACGCAGGATCTAGAGCAAGCAAAAGCCCTTACAGTCCACATATATTGGATGCAGACCATACCCCCAGGGGAATGGCTTTTCAACTGTCTGGTTGTTCAAAGCAGATCTCATGTTGCTGCTAGGTGCTGTATGTTCCAACTCAAAGTGACCCCTGAGTACAACAGATGGAAACACTGCCTGGTCCTACACCATGCCCATGATTGTCATTATACTTGACCCTGTTTTTGGAGCCAAAGTGTCAGTTCATCTCACTGAGGATCTTCTTTTTCACTGACCCTCTACTTTACCAAACTGGTATCCTTCTCCAGGGACTGATCCATTCTGACAACATGTCCAAAGTACGTAAGATGTAGTCTTGCCATCATTCCTTCTTCTGAAGAACACTGTGGTTGTACTTCCTCCAAGACAAATATGTTCATTCTTCTGGCAGTCCACAGAATACTCTCTAACAACACATTTCAAAGGCATCAATTCTCCTGCTGTCTTCCCTATTCATTGTCCAGCTTTTGCACGTATGATTCAGTTGAAAAGACCCTGGCTTGGATCACATGCCTATTAGTTTTCAAGATGACATCTTTGCTTTTCAACACTTTAAAGAGGTCTTTTGCAGCAGATTTGCCCAATGCAATGCATCTTTTGATTTACTGACTGCTGCCTTCAGAAGTGTTCACTGTGGATCCAGGTAAAATGAAAGCCTTGACAACCTCAATCTTTTCTCCATTTATCATGATGTTGCTCATTGGTCCAGTTGCGAGGATTTTTGTTTTCTCGATGTTGACATGTAGTCCGGACTGAAGGCTGTGGTTTTTGATTTTCATCAGTAAGTGCTTCAAGTCCTCCTCACACCATGGAGGTGTTTACACTTTATCAGATCAAATTAAGCAGTTATGACATCATTACATAGCTGCCAAACTACTTTACTGCCAGGCTTTTGAGAATCATGGCCCTGACAAGGTGACACACAATCCATTACAGTCCACTACTTGGTAACCTGACACCCATACACATCTCCCTAAACCACATAGAAATAAAGACAATTATAATGTTATACTTGCCCCAACATGATACAGTGTGCTCTCCCTGTTTATGTATTTTATAAGTGAAGAAAACCAAAACACCTGTTGCACACACACAAGGAAGAAATGCACCAATTGCCATCTTCATTTCTGCAAATGGCTACATGGTTGTAGCTGGGATTTAGAACTACCTTCTTTCACCACCCATTCCCTATTCTCTTCACCGTCAGCAAGCGTCTCAGCTGATCATGGTTCTTTGCCTGTGGGGTGATGTAAACCTTCATTCCTGGGAGATCTGGGCCATCATGTTAGAACTGGGCTGCTGTAGTTTTCCGTTGATTTTAGTCTCAGGGCATGATGGTACTAAGGGATGTCCTAAGAGATCTCCTACATTCCAAACATACTCTTCTTTAACTCTGTGATGTACTATCAATCCAGTTTTCTTTTCGTAACCAGGATCAATCACACCAGCCGCTACAGTAACTTCATTCTTGGCCTGTTTAATAAGAACACACAGGGATCTCAAAGTGGGTAGGTGGCATTCTTTTTTCTTTGTTTTAAATACATTTTTTAAATTGTGTTTTGGTAAAAGCTCACAGTACAAATTAGCTTCTCATTAAAAAATTTATAAACAAATATGACATTAGTTTCGGTCCTCTCACTGCGTCAGTATTCTTCTTTCCATGTATACCTGGGCTCTCCATGTCCTGCCCATTTGTCCTAATTTCCTGTCCCATCTTGTCTTTGTTTTGGGGCAGGTGTTGCCCATTAATGTCTCCTGTACATGACTGAACTAAGAAGCACATTCTACATGTGTGTCGTTGTTTGTTTTGTAGTCCTGTCTAACCTTTGGCTGAAAGGTGGACTTTGGGAGTGGCTTCAGTTCTAAGTTACCAGGGTGTCTGGGTCTGTAGTCTTGAGAGTTCCTCCAGTCTCTGACAGGCCAGTAAGTCTGGTCTTCTTGTGCGTGTGTGTGTGTGTGTGTGTGTGTGTATGTGAATTTGAATTTTGTTCTGCATTTTTCTCCTGTTCTGCCAGCACCCTCTATTGTGATCCCCGTCAGAAGTGTTAGTGATGCTGATCGGACTCCATCTACTGGGCTCAGGTTGGGGAAAACTCTGGATCACGTGATCCATTAGTCTTTTGGACTCCTGTTTCCTTTGTGCATTTGGCTTTCTTCATTCTCTTTTGCTCTGGACAGGATGGGATCAATAGATATATCTCAGATGGCAGCTAACAAGCCCTTAAGACCCCAAGGTAGGGCATACAACATTTTCTTTTTGAACTGTACTGTGCCAGCTGACCTAGATGTTCCCTGAGACCATGGTCCCCAGCCCTCAACCACAATAAGTCATTCCCTCAAGGTGTCTGGGTGTATCTAGGAAGCTTCTGGAAACCCTGCTGTAGTGATTAAGAACTATAGCTACTAACCAAAAGGTTGGTGGTTTGAATCCACCAGGTAGTCCTTGAGAAAACCCTCAATCAAAAAAAGAGAAAATAATAAATGTTGGAGAGATTGTAGGGAGATTGGAACTCTTACACACTTCTGGGGTGAATATAAAATGGTATGACCACTGTGGCAAATGAAGTGGCACCTCCTTAAAAATTTAGAAATAGAAGTAATACATGATCCAGAAATTTTACACCTAGGAATTTATTTTAGAGATATGAGAGCCATCACACAGACATATGCAGACCTATATTCATTACAGCATTATTCACACTAGCAAAAAGACGGAAACAGCAGGCTATCTTTTCCCCCATTTAATGGACTTTGGCCATTAGGTCAAAAATCAGCTGACCATAAGTGAATGGATTAACATCAGGGTTCTTGATTCTGTTGCACTGGGTTATATGTCTGTCACTGTACCAGAACCAGGATGTTTTGACTACACGGCTGTATAGCAGGTTCTGAGATCAGATAGTGGGAGGCCTCCTATGTCTTCTTTTTCTTCACTAATACTTTGCTTATCTGGAGTCTCTTTCCTTTTCATATAAAACTGGTCATTATTTTTTCCGTGTTGGTAAAGAATGCTGCTGGTATTTGGATCTGAATTACATTGTGTCTGTAGATCTCTTTGGGTATGATTGATATTTTCACAATACTGAGTCTTCCTACCTACAAGCATGATATGTTTTCCCATTTATGAAAATTTCTTGGTTTCTTGCAATACTGTCTTATAGTTTCTTTTTATAGGTCTTTTATGTCCCTAGTTAGATTTATTCCTAATAATTCTATCCTTTTAGGGGCTATTATCCATGGTATTACTTTCCTGATTTCCTTTTCAAAGTTGTCTCTGTTGGTGTATAGCAATTAAACTATGTTTTCATGTTTATCTTGTATCCTATTATGTTGCTGCATCTTTCTCTTGGTTCCAGCAATTTTCTTGTGGAATCTTTGGGGTTCTTTCTGTATAGGATCATGTCACCTGAAAACAGGAATCATTTTACTTCATTCTTTCCAATTTGAATGTTCTTTATTTCTTTTTCCTGCCTTATTGCTCTAGCTAGGACTTCTAGAACAACGTTAATAGGAACGGTGATGAAGAGCATCCTTTTCTTCTTCCTGTTCCTGTGGAGAATGCTTTCAGTCTCTATCCACAGGGAATAATACTGGCTCTCGGATTTTGTATAGATACCTTTTATTACGTGACTGAGGGCTGGGGACTGTCGTCTGGGGGGACACCTAGGTCAACTGGTATAACATAGTTCTTACAGAAAATGTTGTACATCCTACTTCAGGTTCTTAAAATCTTGCTAGCTGCGGTCTAAGATATGCCTGTTGATTACATCCTGTCTGGGGCAAAGGAATACATGAAGAAAATCAAATACACAAAGAAAACATTAGTTCAAAGGACTAACTGACCACATGAGCCACAGCTTTCACCAGCCTGAGCCCAGAAGAACTAGATGGTGTCTGATTATCACCACCAATTCTTCTGACAGCGATTGCAGTAGACATTTATGGGAAGAATGGGAGAAAAAGATAGAACAAAATTCAAATTCATTTAAAAAAATTGAAAAAACAAACTCTCTGGGCTGACAGACACTGGAAGGACACTCAAGACCATGTTTCCTGGATACTCAGTTGACCCATAACTGAGCCACTCCTGAAGTCCACCTTTCGGCCAAATATTAGACAGGCCTACAAAACAAACCACTTGACTGTCAGTTTGGAGTAGTGCAGGGGTTTGCTTGTTGCTGTGATGCTGGAAGCTACACCATCAGTATTCAAATACTAGCAGAGTCACCAGTGGCAGACAGATTTCAGCTAAGCTTCCAGACTAAGACGGACAAGGAAGAAGAACCTGGCAGTCTACTTCTGAAAAGAATTAGCCAGTAAAAACATTATGAATAGTGGCAGAACATTGTGTGATACAGTGCTACAAGATGAATCGTTCCTATTCCAAAGAAAGGTGATCCAACCAAATGCAGAAGTTATTGAATAATTTCACTAATATCACACACAAGTCAAATGTTGCTGAAGATCATTCAGTAGTGGCTGCAGCAGTATATTTACAGTAATACAAGCCAGACTCAGAAGAGGAAACAGAGCCGGGGATATCACCACTGGTGTCAGGTGAATCCTGACTAAAAGTAGAGAATAGAAGAAAGCTGTTTACGTGTTTTATTGACTGTGCAAAGGCACTAGACTGTGTGGATCATAACCAATTATGGATAACATGAGTCAATGTTCTGGAACACTGAACTGTGCTCGTGAGGAATCTGTACATGGATCAAAAGGCAGCCATTTCAACAGAAAAAGGGAACAGTGCATGGTTTAAAGTCAGGACAGGTATGAGTCAATGCCATATCCTTTACCATAGTTATTCAATCTATATGCTGTGCAAATAATCTTTGAAGCTGGTCTACAGGAAGAATTAGGCCTCAGAATTGGAAACTCATTAACAGTCTGTGTTATGCAGATAACATAACCTTGTTTACTGAAAGTCAAGGGTATTTGAAGCACTTACTGATGAAGTTAAAAGACTACAACCTTCAGTGTAGATTACATCTTAACATAAAGAAAACAGAAATCCTCAGAACTGAACCAATAGGTAATATCATGATAAACAGGGAAAAGACTGAAGTTGTCAAAGATTTCATTTTACCTTGATCCACAATCAACACTCATGGAAGCAGCAGTCAAGAAATCAAAAGATACATTGCATTGGACAAATCTGCTGCAAAAGACTTCTTTAAATTGTTGAAAATCCATGATGTTACATGAAGGAATAAGATCAACTTGACCCAAGCCATGGTCTTTTCAGTCACCTCATATACATGCAAAAGCTGTACATACATGAAGAAAACTTGGCACTTTTGAATTACAATGTTGGTGAAGAATATTGACCAGACCATGGACTGCCAGAACAAGTCTTCTTGGAAGAAATATAGCCAGCATGCTCTTTAGAAGCAAGGATGAGAACAACATATCCCACATCCTTTAGACATGTCATCGGGAGGGACGAGTCCATGGAGAAAGGCATCATGTTTGGTAAAGTAGATGGTCAGTGAAAAAGACCCTCAAGGAGATGAACTGATACAGTGGCTGCAACAAGGGGCTCAAGCACACCAACGATTACGAAGATGGCCCAGTGCAGGACAGTGTCTCATTGTACATAGGATCGCTGTGAGTCGGAACTGACTTAACGGCATCTAACAGCAACATAAAACAAAGGATAACACATGTGGGGAATTCGGTTCTTAGTTCAGTCAGATATAGGAGACCTAATGGTCTCCTATCACACAATACTATTACACATTGCTATTACACAATAGCAATGACAAAATGCAAGAAGGGACAGGAAACCTGGAGAAACAGGCACAGAGAACCTGAGCCATAAACGGAAAAAAGAGGAGAGGACTGGGACAGTGCATGGGTTGCAATCAATGGCCCCAAGAAATTTGTGTATGAGTTTTTGAATGAGATACTAAATTGTGCTGTGAACTTTCACCTAAAGCACAATAAAATAAAAACAGGTGTGAAGACTGCCGATTAAGTACGTGAACTCATCCTAGAAAAAGTGCTACATACTTCACACTGAATATCACTCTAGTCACCTCCAAGTCCTTCCCTTGGGAAGCTGTGCACCCATGCCAGTGCCTAGTCCACCTTTCAAAGCAATTTTGGAACTTTTCTTCTGGAATGGCCATCAGAGTTGTCATCATATTGCCCTTGATGTTCTGTGTGTCGTAAAAAATGTCTTCCTTTCACTATTTTTTTTCTGTGTGGGTAAAGAAAAAAGTCATTGGGGGCCAGATCAGGCAAATAGGGAGAGTGTGCCGGTACCGTTATTTGTTTCCTGGCTAAAAACTCCCTCACAAACTATACAATTCAGTTTGCAAACCTACCACTGTGCCACGGTGCACAATGGCCATTCCAGAAACAATTCCAAAATTGCTCTGAATTATGGACTAGGCACTGGAGTCAATGCATAGCTTTCCAAGGCGGGGTACTTCAAAGATGATCATAGTGATATTCAGTAATGATGTGTGTAGCACTCAGAACAATTGTCAGACTTAATTGTCATAGCCCACAGTACACATTAAAAAAAAATTACGTCCAAGGATACACTATGGAGCACAGCTGTGCTTTGACACATATGGGTCACCAAGGATTGGAATGAACCCGAGACCTGCTGCAGTGTGACTCACAGAAGTTGTAGATGCCATCAAGTCAACCGTTGACTCATAATCACCCCACATACAGAGCAGAACTGCCCCCCAGGGCTTTCAGGCTCTAATCTTTACAGAAGCTAGACCTTTCTTCTACAGAGCTGCTGCTGGGTTTGAACTGCCAGCCTTCCAGTTAGCAGTCAAGTGCTTAATCACTGTGCCGCCGGGGCTCTTGACTCATAGTTTTTCAGATTAAATCAAATTTCAGCTGCAACAACTGCTTCTGCACAGTCTCTTAGAATGTGGACATGCTGAGGCCCACAGTTATAAGGCAAGGTCTCGTGGTGCAGTGTTTAAGATCCGTGGCTGCTAACCAAAAAGTCAACAGTTCAAATCCACTGGGTGCTCCTTGGAAATTCTAGGAGCAGTTTTACACTGTCCTACAGGGTGATTATGAGTAGGAGTCAGCTCAGTGGTGACGGGTTTTGTTTGTGATGTCCCAAAACTGAACTTGTTGCTGCTGAGTCAGTTCTGACTCATAGTGACCCTATAGGACATGGTACAACTGTCCCATACAGTTTCTAAGGAGCATCTGCAGGATTTCAACTGCCGGTCTTTTGTTCGGCAACTGAACCCTCAGCTACTGCGCAACCCGGGCACTTGTGTGTGTGTGTGTGTGTAAACTGGTAACAACTGTTGCTCATCATGAGATCTGCAGTTGGAATCCACCAGGTGCTCCCTGGAAACTCTGTGAGACGATTCTGTAGCAATGGTGTTTTTGTATGTATGTATGTAAAGTTACTGTCAAGTTGATTCTGACTTGTGGGACCCTGTGTGTGTCGGAGTAGAACTGTGCTCCATCACGTTGTCAGTGGCTCAGTTTTCAGAAGTGAATTGGTCTTCCTTTTGAGAGACTTGTGGATGGACGTGAACCATTAAGCTTTCATTTAGTGGTCAAGGACTTAACTGTTTTTGCCACCCAAGGACTCCCAAGATGCATGCAATGATGCCTGTTATATCTTCAGGACTTCCTATATGCTAACCAGTCATCAGTTACTCAACTTATGTTTTTTCGCTGAAGCTTCCCAGCATGCCCAGAGGATCAGCACTGTGCTTGGTTCCACTTAAAGATGAGGAAATGAGGGCCTGGGAAGGTCATGGCTTGTGTAAAGACACACAGCATGTTCCTGAGCCAGATTTCAAACCCAATCTACTCCATTATGATATGTTTCTACAAAAATTCACACCTGTCGGTAGGTAGACCAGAGGTAACACTGGGAAAGGAGTCCCTGCATGGTGCAAATGGTTAACGTGCTTGGCTGATAACCAAGAGAGTGGAGGTTCGAGTCCACCCAAAGGTGTTTTGGAAGAAAGATCTGGAGATCTGTTTCCAAAACATCAGCCATTGAAAACCTTATGGAGCACAATTCTACTCTGATAGATATGGAGCCAGTATGAGTCAGGCAAATGTCTCTTTTGTTAGGAATTACGAATGTATGTAAATATGATGGTGAAAATATGATGCGTATCAATGAACATGGTAGATCATTCAAGTTATAATGGTGATAAAAAAGGTTACAAAGCATTACAGATAGTATAGTGCACTTTTAGTAAATATAGCATTATTACATTTGAATTGACATAAATAAAAAAAGAAGTCTGAAAAACTACACAGCAAAAATACTAACCATGATTACCTGGAAGTGTTAGGATTTTAGGCAGTTAAAAACAGTTCTTCTTATCTCTTTCTGCAGTGATCATGGATGAAATAGTAGGATAAACACGGGACAATTCTCACAGCAGTTCTTTATTTAGACATGCTACTTCCCTGTTGAGCTCAGATCTAGAAACCAGCCTGACTGCACTCAAGTGTTCTGGGACTAAAGACACATCATGCATTTGCTCTGGGTCTCCTGTCCCACATCTATGACAATGAGAAAGTGCCTACATTTTAGAAATTCCTTCAATCTCTAACATTCCTTGACTTCTTGTTTGTTAGGTGCTGTTGAATCAATTCCAACTCTTAGTGACTCTCTGTACACCAGAAAGAAACACTTTAAATCATGATATGTTGTGTGCTATTGAGTGAACTTAGACTCAGCGATCCTGTGTGACAGTAGAACTGCTCTATAAAGTTTTCTTGGCTGCAATTTTTATGGGAGTAGATAGCCAGTTCTTTCTTCCGCAGAGCAGCTGGGTGGGTTTGAAATGCCAACCTTGCAAATAGCAGCCTTTGCCATGCCAATAATCATTGTTATGCTTGAGCCCATTGTCCACTGTCAATCCAGCTATTGAAGGTCTTCCTCTTTTTTGATGACCCTCCACATTACCAAACATGATGTCCTTCTCCAGGGACTGATCCTTTCTGTCAATATGTCCAAAGGGTAAGATGTAGTCTTGCCATCTTTGCTTTGACTCAATGGAATTTGTTCCTACTGAAGGACTTTAAAAAGAGCATGTTGTGGAACTAGAAGAACTAGATGGTTCCCGGCCACTGCTTTGGGGGCACACAATGTTGAGTACCTATGGCAACATGAGAAAAAGAGGGGCACAGCTCAAAAACTCCACTAAAAGGCCACAATAGATGGTCCGATGGCCTGAGGGATACCTTGGGAGCATAGCCCCAGCCCTGCTGCTGCCTTTGCCCACAAAATGCTACTGAGATCATCTCTTCAGACAAAAATGGACTGGACTCAGGAACACAATGTGGCCATATGGTGTGTGTACTTTATGGCTCTGTGTATTTATAGGGTGCTGTACCACTGGTCTCTTTCTAGATCGGAGAGAAGAAGGTGGAGAGGAGGGGACAGGAAGTTGCTAAAAGGATACCACAAGCATAGAATGAGAAAAAGAGTGAGCTGTCGAGAGCAGAACGAGCTGCAGATAGGCAGCCATGCAAAATTGATTTGGATTGTATGCTTTCACTTAATCACAGTAAAAAACATTTTGTTTTTAAGAGCATGTTGTTGTTGCTGGGTGCTGTGGAGTCAGTTCCAGCTCATAGGGTTTCCTGGGCTATAATCTTTAAGGGAGCGGATTGTTGGATCTTTCTTCCCCGGAGACACTGGGTGGCTTTGTACCGCCAACCTTTCAGGTAGCAGCTGAGCGGTTAACCATCTGCGCCGCCAGAACTGTTGAGAAAGGATGTGCAGGGATCCAAAGGCTGGTAAACAGGTCCTTCACACCTATTTTCTTTGATATATGAAATTTCCCATCATTCCCTCTCGTCAGTCTTTTGGGAAGGGACAGTCCAAGTTCATTTCACCAGAAACATCTCAAATCACTCATGAAAATGTACACTTTTCCTGTTGTTGTTGTTAGGTGCCGTCGAGTCAGGTCCGACTCATAACGACTCTAGAGGTCAGAGTAGAACTGCCCCATAGGGTTTCCAAGGAATGCCCGGAGGATTTGAACTGCTGACTTTTTGGTTAGCAGCCGTAGCACTTAACTCACTATGCCACAGACAACACCATTTTTAACTTATACATGAAACAACTGGCCCAATGAATAAACAAAGAACGCCGTTCACTAACTCAACACATCCCTCCAATCAAGCCAGGAAGAAACAAATCCTAATATCCTAACACGACTCCTACTCTCCTATTCTGAAGATTCTTGGCTTCTTTCAGATTGCCTGTCACCTATCTATCTGAATAACAATAACCGCTAGCATTTATTTGACAGAGCTCCCTATAATCATTTAAAGAGCTCTGATGATGCTTCTTGGAAACCCTGTGGGGGCAGTTCTGCTCTATTCTATAGGGTGGTTATGAGTGAGAATAGACTCGACGGCAGTGGGTTTGGTCGTTTGGTTTGATGACGCTCTGGCTAAGCATTAGGCAGCAGATTGCAAGGCTGGCATTTCAAACCCACCTAGCTGCTCCGCTACCTACTCCCATAAACATCGCCTCCAAGAAAACCCTTTGGAGCAGTTGTACTGTGGCATGCATGAGGTCATTGAGTCTAAATTCACTCGGCGGCACCCAGCAACAAAGTGCCATTATTGAAAGTCTTCAGGTGCAGAAGCACAGCGAAGTCACTGCCTAAATGAGCAGCCCAGGACGACAAAACGGTTCCTGGTTCAGAGAGCCCTGGCAAGTGTGTCTCCTGCCCGGGCGCGCGGATGCGGGATGCCCCTCTCGGGTGCCCTCTGCTGGCCGCCAGCCTCGCGCCGCCGCCGGAGGGTCGCGGTTGCCCCCCGGACTCCCCCTCCTCCTCCTCTCGAACTGCCGCTCCTCACCACTGGTGGGATGGTAGGAGTCGGCCAGGCGACGGCAATCCTCCGGGGCACGGTTTCCCTGGAGCGCCCAGGCCCTGGTCTGGCCCATGCGCTGCTCCAGGCCTGCAGAAAGGCCTTCAGCGATTTCCCTTTTTAAACCTGCACCCTTAGGCTGACGCCTCCAGGAGGAGAGTCTTGCTTTCTGTTCTTTCCGGGCAGTGCAGTCGCGTGACAGTGAGTTCCTTTCAGCAGGCTACATCTCACCAGCTTATTTCCTCCCAACACCTTACCATTCGTTTTGAAAAGAAAAGATATTTTGCAGTAAATGTGTACATTGAATGTGTCTTGGACGGTCTGACATACATATATATACACAGCAGAATTCGCCCTGTGAATTCCTAGTCTGGAATCTTCTCACTTGCCTGCCCCACGCGCTTCCAGCCAACTTCTAGATGGTGCATTTACCTAGGGACAGCGATGGTGGGGCCACCTCTCTGACGTCCCCCTGCTAGCTGTGTGGCAGCCAGCAGCCTGCTCAACCTCTCTGAGCTAACAGCATCAATGACATAGATGCCACTCATTTATTCACTCACTAGCAAAGGGCCACTGGGCACATACTCCAGTTGGGCCCTTAGTTTGGCGCTGGGGGCACCCAGTTAACAAGGCAGATGTGGTTCTTCCCTTTAGGGAATTTGCCACCTGATAGGGGAGCCAGACAGTAAGCCAATAGCCACACAAACAGTGGTCAGTCTGTCCGGGTAAGCACTGTGGTTCAATGAGGGAGAAGAAAAAACACAAACCTATTGCTATCCAGACATTCTGACTCATAGAACAGGGTAGAACTGCCCCATAGAGTTTCCAAGGCTATAAATCTTTACAGAAGCTGACTGGCACATCTTTCTCCCACGGAGTGGGTGGTGAGTTTGAACAACTGACCTTTTGGTGCTTAAGCATTGCTCACCAGGGCTTCCTGATGCCGTCAAATCAATTCTGACGCATTGCCACCCTACAGGACACAGTAGAACTGCTCTCCAGAGTTTCCAAGGAGCACCTGATGGATTCGAACCACTGATCTTTCTGTTAGCAGATGTAGCAGTTACCCACTATGCCACCAAGAGAACCAAACCCAAACCAAACCCAGTGCGGTCAAGTGGATTCTGACTCACAGTGACCCTAGAGGTCAGAGTAGAAATGCCCCCGTAGAGTTTCCAATATGTGTCTTGTGGGTACGAACTGCCAACTTTTTGGTGAGCACCTGTAGCGCTTAACCGCTATGCCACGAGAGTTCCCATAAACTTCAGGCCACCAGGGCCCTGATCTCTAGCCATGGGTCAGGTCAGCTTGCTGTGCTGTGGTGGCTTATGTTATGCTGTGATGCTGGAAGCTTTGTCACTGGCGTTTCAGTACTAGCAGGGCCACCATGGTGGACAGGTTTCACTGGAGCTTCGCGTCTAAGACAGACTAGGAAGAAAGCCCTGGTGATCTACTTCGAAAATTAGCCAGTGAGAACCCTACGGTTCACAGCTAGCTATTATCTGATGTAGAGCCTGAAGACGCACCCCTAGCTTGGAAGGCACCTCACAATGGAGCAGACTCAGACAGGTAGACGTTTACGAAGATGGTGCAGGACCAAGAGATGGTTAGTTCTGCTGTATGTATAAGGTCACCATGAATCCAACCAGCTACATCTAACAACAAAGGTGACAACAGGGCTCTAGACCAAGGATAAACTTTCTTCTAAAATACAATTTAAAATTATTGAGAAAAAAAGAATAAATGCCAGGTGCGTGTGAGTTATGATAACTCTCATCGGAGATCATCAGAATAAAAGGAACGGCCACTATTAAGGCGTCCAGCCAACGCAGGTGCACCTCTGTATGGCAGGAATCCGAGGTCTGTCCTTCTTAGGTTCTTTACTGACTCCTGAATTCTCCCTTTGGGAAGTGGGGAGAAAGAAACACAGAGCAAATCCCCTAAGCTCCAGATTTCTGAGGGAGCCTGAACGTCCACCACTCAGGGCCAGCTCTCGGGACGCTTCCACGCTATTGCAGAAGCCTCCTGGCAGGGGGCGCTGTGGCTTCAGTTTTTGAAGCCGAGGGTACCAGCAAATGCGAGCATCCTGCCTTGTGTTTTTCACGAGTTCTCCAAGCCTGGGGGACCCGGCTACCCTGAAAATGCTTCAGAGCCGCCCACCCTCCTCAGGGCGCTTTACGGAGCCCAAAGTTGGGCTTTCACTACGCTGTGGGCACCGTGGCCCAATACTGCTCACCCCTAAGTCCTCCTTAGGGAAGATGCAGGACTTCCCTGCTTTTCTTTTGGCTCGTTTCTGAGGTCAGATCATAGTTTTGCTCCCTTCCTCCAAACCAGGGTCATGGATCTTCTCCATCTCATCACTCTTTACTGATACTCATTTTATAATCAGGGGAGTAACTGGGCCGTGCCTGGTTAGAACCTTCGAGAAGAAATAATCTGATTTGAGCAAATATGCACTCTAGAAGTGTGTGCAGAAGGCATTGAGCTAAAGAGAAGAGATTTAAAATGGGTGTGTAACCTTATTCCTGTCCAGGAGCAACTTCACCCTATCCTCAACCCCACAACTCTTTCTGTAGGTTTCTGCCAAGGGCATCACGGGCCTTTGAAGCGCTGGTATTGGGCAAGTGGGGGCAAGGTTCCTGGAGCATTAGAGTGTAGGGCTGAGTTTGAAGGAAATGGAATCTCTGAGGATCTATTCTTTTCTGGTGCTAAGATTTTGATAGGGTCTCTGGGTGACCAAATGGCTAACGTGCTGCACAGCTAACCAGAAGATTGGGGGTCAAGTCCACCAAGGAGCACCTCGGAAGGATGTCCTGGAGATGTACAAGGGCTGACAATTAAGTCCACGAACTTAATTGTTCTGAAGACTACACACCTCATTGCTGAATATCACAGGGTTGCCAGTGCCTAGTCCACCCTCCAAAGCAAATTTGGAACTCTTTCTGGAATGGTCATTGCACACTGCGGCACCATGGAAAGTTCACGAACTTAATTGTCTGTCTGCGAGTGAATTTGTAGCCAGTAAGCAAATAACTGTATTGGAACACCCTCACTACTCACCTAATCTGACCACCAGTGACTTTTTTCTTTAATTGAAGATAACGGAAATATTCAAAGGAAGACATTTTGGTGCTGTTCAGGACATCATGACGACAGTTCTGATAGCTACTCCAGAAAAGGAGTTGCAGAATTGTTTTGAAGGGTGGACTAGGTGCTGGTGTCAGTGCATAGCGTCCCAAGGGGAGTACTTCGAAGACAACCTGTAGTGATACTCAGCAGCGAGGAATGTAGCACTTTTACAGGAATGAGTTCATGAAATTAATTGTCATGCCTTGCACATGAGTGTGTTGGACCAAGTTTGAAGGAAATAGAATCTCTGAGGGTTTGTTCTTCTCTCATGCTAAGACTTTGATGGGGTCTCTGGGTGATCAAATGGCTAATATACTGGGTGGCTGACAAGAAGGTTGGGGGTTCTGGTCCACCCAAAAGCATCTCAGAAGAAAGTCCTGGGGATCTATTTCTGAAATATCAGCCACTGAAAACTCAATAGAGCACAGTTCCACTCTGACAGACAAAGGGTCATCGGGAGTCAGAGTTGACTTAACAGCACCTGGTGCTGGTATGAGTACTGGTGAGACTTGACTAGCACATAGAGTCTGATAACACCAACACCCTGAACTAGTCATGAAGCTGGACACAGCTTGGTGAACTTGCTGGCTGGACTTTGGTGGG